>JAZGTI010000842.1:0-13831 GCA_036877585.1 Botia kubotai | reverse complement strand
CCCCCCAACCCTGTCTGTGCCTAAACTATCTAAACAAGCTGAATCACCTTTAGCACTGGTAAACACAGACACACACATACACACACACACACATTTTAAATCTTTTATCAAAAACACACATTCACACCATTTTGTTTTTGTTAACAAAATTATAATTTGATCTTCTCTTAACAAGTGCTACAGATAGTGAACACATTTCTGAACATTGCAAATGAGCAAAAAAATAGTATGAAAATACTGTACAATTTGCATCTCTACACCAGTGTATAGGCTTGCACACAATCACACACTCTCACAGCAGCACAAGCAAGCTCATCCTCAGTGCAGCATTATTGTGGTTCAAATAACGTTTGAAGAGATAGTTGCAATTTTTGTTTATAGGGAGCAAATGTCACTTCCTTGTTTGCTTGATGGTTAAGTGTGTGTGTGTGGAGGAGCATGTCTGCAAACATAAACAAAAACACACACACATACACATGCGCACAAATGCACACACATGCACATTATCCAGCATTCTCATCAGCAACTCATCTATGAATACAGTAGAGTACACAAAACTATGAGTGTTATTTACAAACATATTTTCAATATTTTGGAACAATATTTGGAACAATATTTTCCAATATACAATAGTCCATCAGTTCATTTAAATTTTCTAGCCATCAACAAGCTTCTCATCAAACCTCATTGTCCTGGTCAACATCTCCTAAACTGCTGAGGGGGTCGCATCATTCAAAACGGACCAGCCGTCAGTAGATTACCACATTTTAAACCCCTTAACCCAGCATGTTCTCCCTCAGCTTTATGTTTTCTGGTTCTTCTCATTCATCTTCATCTCACACTTTGGTGGCAAGTGACTGCACCTCAGACTTCTGAGTCTGAGCACTGAGGGTTGAAGACATGGAGCTCATGTGCCCATGCATGGCCTTCTTCACATTCAGCAGACAAAGACACTGCGAGCGGAACCGCAGGTCAAAGAATGCATAGAGGAACGGGTTGAGGCAGCTGTTGACGTACGCCAGGCATGTGGCATACGGATGGGCCAAAAGCAAGAAGTGGAGAAAGCCACATGAGGTTGGTGCCAAGTCCAAGTAAGAGAGGGCGTCCATGCTCTTCAGAACATGGAAAGGGGTCCAGCAGAAAGCAAAGACCACCACCAGCATAGTGATGATCTTGAGGAGACGGCGCTTCTTCTGGTCTTCCTTGCGTAGGTGGCTGAAATGGCGGGTGACTGTACAGCCAATGAAACAGTAACAGACAGTCATGGCCAAGAAAGGCAGCAGAAAACCCAGAGCAGAGGAAGAAAGACTCAGCCCTGCAATCCAAAGGGATTCATGATGCTGATTCATAGTGACCAGGCTGAAGTCCATTGCGCAGGTTGTGCGGTTGCTTCCGACATCATCCACTGTTGTGCGAAAGAGGAGAGTGGGCACAGCCAGCAGACATGACATGAACCAGATGGCACCGAGTGATGCCAGCATAGTGCCGCGGGATCTGAGCCGGCCACTGGACAGAGAGTGGACGATGGCGAGATAACGGTCAAAACTCAGGCATGTCAGACAGAAGACGCTTGCGTACATGTTGACAAGCACCACGTAACTGCTGATCTTGCAGAGAGCCACGCCAAACGGCCAGTGGTAGCCCAGCGCGGTGTATACTGCCCACAGCGGCAGCGTGATGACAAACGTCAGGTCCGCCAGCGCCAGGTTACCGATGTAAACGTCCGCGGCGCGCCGTTTGGATTTTGCGCGCCAGACAGTGAGAATAACTACACCGTTACCGGAAAGACCGAGAATAAAAATAAGCATGTACAGCACAGGAATAAGAGAGTAGGACGGCTCCCACTCCGAGTAGTCGCAGACAGTCTCATTATCTTCATAGTAATCATAGGGGTCGACGTATTCCGGCGTTGGCTCCATTTGGTGAGGGTACTTTAACTTAAAGTCCTAAAATTTAATGGTCTTTCAGTTTGATCCAAATGCCCGTTCTTAATTTGACGGAGTTCAGTGGAAATTTCTAATTTTTGCCTTCCTTAAAAAAGAGTCTGTGAACTGAGATAAATGTCTCTCACTGGAAGCTAGAATAAACGCGTCTGTGTGAAGGACAGGAGCGCCCTGTCTTTTTAAACTCCAGACTTCTCACCCCTCCCTCTGGATCCATATATCGGACCCCTTATCTCCACTAAACCTCAGCCCCCCATACACACACTCCCACCCACCACGGCACACCAACCCCCCGGGCCACGCAGTCGGCAAGACCGGGTGTGTGTCAACAAAGTGGGCTTAGCGCTTGTTTTTCTTCTTAATGATAAAGTAATGACTAGTTCGTCTTTCAGGTTAGATTTACCCTAACTTTTCTGATAAAAGCTGTTTTTGCGTCACGTGTCATTAACTACACATAAAATTGAAAAGAAACAGTTTTATTCATAAATTGAATAGATGGATGTACTTCTATGGTTTATGTCTATTTTGCGCCAGTGCCCTTTATGTTCATTCACGTCAAGGAGACCAAAACATCCAAACCATATAAATAGCTGTACATTTGCAATAAGCGTATGCTTGATAATTACTTTTTCACATGGCTTTTTTACATGGTTACATGGCACTAAACTGATTTAAACTGAAGTAAACTCGTTTAAACATGGCAAGAACAGAACAGGTTTCAGACTGGTTCCCAGTGAAACCAGAGCTTTGAACCAAATTATAATGTTAAAGAAGCACTGTTCCGTGATTTCCTCTCGTCCAAACATCAGAGTGGCATTCAGCAACTTCAAACGCTCCACTTCCACAACAACACATAACATCAGTCTCTCTCTTTAAAATTAAAATCCCTTATTTAAACCCAAGCAGATACACAAAAATACGAAACACAAAAAAAGATTTAAACACGCAGGAAGAATATGCCTTGATATAAATAACTTGAACCTAGCTTCTATAATGTTTAACAAATTAAACATTTAAATAGTTAGATAGGGCCCATGTTTTGAAACTTTAAATAATATATACGAACGAAACTGCTAAACGTTTAACTGTTGTATCTGTTAAAATTGTTTTAAAATGTTTCCTCTGCTTCCACTCTTTCACGCATATGCGATTCTCCCCCTTATTGGGATAATCGCAAAATCCAACAAATTGCAATTAACCGAATAATAATGTTAAAAAATACATTGCCAGCTACATTTAAAAGCGTTCCAAGTGTCTTATTTGGTAATTAGATTACATGTAAGCAGAGGATTTGGATGTGTGTGAAGTTAATTCTCACTTTCTTGCATTTATTTGCATGATAATACCAGACACAAACTTGCAAAATAAACAAAAACAAAAGGAAACGACGCATTTGACATTAACGAGTTTCTTTAGGGACGCGTTCGCGCGTTACACCCAATTTACAGTACTTGTAAAAAGGCAGTTAAAACACAAATAACTGTCTGAAAAGAAACCGATTTACATTAAAAAAACTATCCCACGAAACTTGTTTTCATTGTACATCTGCAGATGTTTTGTATTAATCTATAGATGATTATTATGCACAATGTTCTCGTCCCTTCGGTTAAACTTTGCGCACAAGTCATTTAATATATATCTGCATCACTGTCACAAATAATAATTTACACACGCAAAGCTTGTTTCAGCTCCGTCCTTAAATTAATGTGCAATCACATTCAGGAGGATCAGTGAGTAAATCCATCATTCACCACATGATGATTGATGAGATCATCTGTAGATCTTTTCAATCAATTGACCTAATGATCTTCAGTATCTTCTACTCAATTAGGTAGACTTGTAAACTTTTTAATAAATACATATATAGCCTCAATGGACAGTGAAGTTTTTTTTTAATCTGTTAAATTGATATGTTATTGATGTTTATAGATATTTAGACAAATCTGTTCGAATGAATTGGATTGTATACAAAATGTTTGAATAGGGCCACTTTTGCAGAGTTTTGAGAGATTTGCAGAGATTTTAATAAATGTTAAATGTTATAAATGTAATAAATGTTAAATTTAATAAATGCATACAGAGTTGCATTGCAGATGTGGTATGATCTTCATGATAGTCACAGATAGATAAAACACAATAGGGTTTTTAACAATACATGTAGTACAATATTCATAATGATTATCTAGTAAATCACAAATCCCTCTTCTTCCATACTCCTAAACACACCTTTTAAATGATGCTTTCATTGCCTTAGTGGAGCAATATAATTTAGGTTTAATGACAATAAATATAATATTATTTTCTATGACACACAGGGTCATGGTTCATATGTTGGCTTTACTGGTATTTGAAGTTGTTGAAATATTTCTTGTAGCCATAAATTATCATATCATTCTAAAGTCGGTGTTAAGTCAGATCCTGCTGTGCTCTATGCACCCTCATAATCCTTTGCTCCGCCCATGTCTGCCCCTCACCCCCTTTCTCTGCATATTGTTTTTGGTAGCCCTCGGTGCTTCTAATCGGCAGTAACTAAAACACTCCACACACTACCACAGCAGACAGCCTGGCAAAAACAACAGATACAACAGTAAGGCTGGGAGACACTCACATATATAGATATGCCTCCAAATATGCATACACATTTATGCACACACCAATACACACTTGCACAAAAATGCATTTTAATGACAGATGCTTTTACATACTCCTCCAGTGTGCATGCAAAAACAGTGTTGTTGATGCAAAAGAGCAAGAAGACAATGGACATGCCATTCACACCTCACTCCTAATATGTCAATCGTTGGCCTGAAGTTTCTGGCTTCTTTGGACTGTTTAACAAACACACAATCTCACACGCAGTGCTGCTATCTAACTGACTTTGGAGAGGTGTGGATGCCTGCTGCTCTAATAGATCCTTTAAATAAATAAATAAATCTACACACTTAAAAATAAAAGAATCACTGATATGAAGCAGATGGTCAGAATAGCCAGACGACTTCACACATAACACATCTCTAATGGCCAGATTAAGCAGATGAAATACAGATCTTAACCAACAAGCCTTTTGTAGTAACAAATCAAACAAATCACAAATATTTTCAGTGACAGCTTTGTGTGTGCATGATTTACTCATGGATGTTTTATCACACTGATAATACTCGTTCATGTCTCTGTGTAGCCAGTTAGGGAGGGTTAAGAGAGGGTTAATAGTCTGTCTGATACATTCGTTTTGAAATGAAAGTCAGGCATATGAGCACACACTTCAGAACTGTATTAATATTTTACATAGGTAAAGCTGACTAATGGTACTAGGGGACAAACCAGTGTTAATAGTTTTTCAGTTCACCAGTCCACATATAACACACACACACACACACATATATAATGCTCTACCATTTGAGCTACAGGAACACTACAGGAACATTGTTTTTATTCTTCCATCAGTGTGAAGAGTGAGACCACACATGAAATAGCAACTTTGATTGTGAGTTAGTGAGTGTGTGTGAGACCTCATGGCAGCTGTGTTGTTTTTTGACTCTTGTCCAGCTGGAGAGGTCACACTGCTCCTTTGCAGTGTGAGTTGAGACGCTTCATTTATAACTCATATTTAATATTCAATTCTTTTTTTAGCATAACTGCTAACACAAATCATGCACTCACTGCAAACATTTTATAGTAAAACAAATGTTAAAAATGGAAGTTTAAGTAGAAAGAAAGTTCTAATGATGCAAGTTTGTCACAAAAACACATTAAATGTGATCTCACTGTTTGATTTGTGGCATTTCAAACTCCACAAATACCGTGAGGTGTGTGCTTTTCTGCTTTTGCGTGTCACCAGATGCCTGGGGCTGAGGTTCCCTCAGGCCACAAAGAGGAAGGGCACTGAAGTTCAAAAGATCTGACACAAAATATTTGGTAACAATATAAAACTGAAATGTTGTGTATTGTTGGTTGTTTGGTCTCTCTGTTATAAAGACAGTGTCACAAGCATTAATATGGGTATGCTAAAAAACAAAAAACTAAAAAAAGTCACATCCCTACACACACACATACACACCCACAAATCACAATCTAGCTGTTTGTTTAGTGATCAGTGAGCTAATTCATTAAGATTTAAAGGGTAATTATATGTGTTTATTTGTCTTTTTGCTTAGCAAGTTAACTTTCTCCACTGATTTGTTTTGTGAGTCTTTGAAATCCCAGAAATCAGTGTCTGCTTAACCCCTCCCACTGGCACATGTGTAAGTCTACTCAGTTAATCATAATGAAGTTGTTCTTTTAATTAATGTGTTTTTCACCTCTTCTTAAGTGAGTTGCCATTCTGTACCTCAGGGTCTGTTCAGTCCTGCTCATTACTGAAGGCATGTTTGAAATATGGTGCCTGTGGGCAGCAGACTGTTTGACTCTTCACCCTCAGATCGCCCTCACTGATGAGTTTGATGACACTTGAGCACAGAGGTTGCATGTACCCTTGGACATAGTCAAGGGAGTTATAAAATGCTGTTTCTTTTTTGCATTTTACACCCTTGAATCTCTGCCATGATGAAAATGCCATATGGCTATTATGGGCTGGTGTTATGTTTTTAATAATTGTTTTTGTAACATGTTTTTGTAACAAAGTCATCTCTGACTACTGAAAGTTGTACTGGTTTAACAATTATAAGAAATGTTGTTGGATGCATTTCATTTACACTAGGCACATGTTTTAAAACTGTTCTCTCTCTCCTTCGGTTTACCATCTATTCTCTTTCAACTAATATCAACAAATATGAAGTTTAAATAACCAATACTTATCAATAAATATATTAACTTAAGCTACTTACGTCCCAATTCCATGTGTGTGTGGTTATAGCTTCGCAAAGAACCAACAATTATCATTACTAACAGTATCAAATAATAGACCAGTTTCCTGTTAATTCTATCAATAGTAAATTATGGGAAAAACATGGCATACAAATGACACTGTTTCCTAAAAATGAATCAATTTTAAGTTGAATTTAAAGAAGGAAGGAGAAGTGAACCATTGTGTTAATAAGGAACAAAAGTGTTGCTGCATGAACATGCACACACACACTGCATTGCTTCCAGACTTGTCCTCAAGTGGCTGCACGTAGCACAGACACACCTGTGTGAATGTGGACTGGATCAGATAAGCCCATTGTAATGGTAGGAAGCTGTATACCCGGATCATGATTGCTCCTGTTTCTACTGTATAATAGAGCACTATATGTTACTGTACAATGCAGTTTAGGGAGGTACTGGTAATTGCATCCAATATACACTAACGTTCCTTGGGAAAGGCCGGTAAATAGATGAACTCTATATATTAACATTTAACATCAGATTTTCCAGGACAAAGTACCGTGCTTGGTCCATCCAGGATGCATATTAAGTCAATATTACTTATTTAAAAAAACAATCCATATCAACCATTCTGCATCCATATGTAAACACTGTCCGCTTTCCTTAACCATCTCATTCTGTCTCTCTAAATCTGATTCAGGAACAAACAGGGTTCGCAAGGTGTTTCCCCATTTGTGCTGAGGGCTGAGTGACCTCTGACCCCTCCATCTCCCATACCCTTCGTCCTCTGAATGGATAAAGCAGCTAGCAAAGCAGGAAGAGCTCTGTTTAATTAAAGATACTGTGTATGTGTGTGTGTTTGTGGGGCCTCCTTCACTATAAATAACTTTATTTAGAGTTATTATAAAATATTTTATATATAATATAGGCCTAAATACTTATTTTGAAGTGTTCAGTGGACCAGGGTGTAGTTTTTGGTCCACTTATAAAAACATCATAAGGTTAAAACCACAAACGCCCACACACACACACAAATGAAAAACACATATGTTTAAAATAAGCTGATGCTGCTGTTTTCATTCTTCAGATGTTGCTATGCAACTCATCTCTCAATTAACAGGAAGTGCCTATTTGAACCATTATTTGTATAACTACAGCCCTTGGGCTGTGGATCAGGGATGGTGGGAATAAGGAAAACTGGAAAAACACGGGAAAAGGAGATGAGGAAAACCAGTGGTAGAAAATAAAGCTGATGATAGGCAGGAATGAGTAATGAGAAGGATTAGAGAATAATACAACACACAAATACTTAATCACACACATACATTTAGTTAGACGTCTATTGTTTTTATGTACAGATTAAAACATAATAACCAAACCCTAACCCACACTTGAAAACTAATAGAAAACCTTCTGCATTTTTACAATTACATTTTTTTACTATATTTTTATAGCATTTTTACAATTGAGGACATCCCCAAAAGGAAGCTTTGCTTAGATTTGTCATGTTTTGCTGACTTGTGGGTACAAATTTGTCACCAATATATGGTTAAGTATACCCACACACACACACATCATTGCATGTGCACACACATAAATTCACACCAACGCATCTTTAAAACTTGAGGAGAGGGCTTGTGAGCTATGGGCTATCTGGTTACTTCTTTACTGGGGGCCTAAAAGGAATTTGGCCACATCTGGACCCAAATCCTGAGGAAAACAAAAGCTTCTCCACAGTTTCACCTAAAATACACACACATTGGTTTCACCCACTAGACAGACTGAATAAAAAGAAGACGGAACACAGTTCAGAGTAAATAGAGAGCCAATTTACACCAGCTTTCCCATGCAGAAGAGACAGTCATCCTGTTGGGTTACAGTTAAAGTTCTCCTGGGTTATTCTCAGGAAACTGCATTTGTGCCTTAGGTTTGAGGAAAATTACATTTTCATCACTTAATTTGAAAGCTGATTGTTTAAGAGACCATATTATACCACCTCAGACCCAAAGTACCAGGGCTGTAACCTTTAGAAAGATGTTAAGGCATCACAACAGAGTAATACATTCATCCAAAATTCAGATCGGTGGTAATCACATATTAGTTTAAGGTCTAACCCTAAAACTTTACATTGATTCAACCCTGTTTGTAAGTTTGGAATTCATATACTTTTAAAACATGTTATATAATAAATCATATATTACGAGTAAAATCAACATAATCAATGATATTTCAAAACAAATTTGGTGTCAACACTGTTATATACAAAATGTTTTTTAGAGCTAAATGTAACAGGGATGAAGTTCACATGAATGCAGAGTAGAATATATGTGACCATTATGCAAACAGAATAACAAGAACATTCCTGTGTATTTGTAAGGTATATTTCTGGCCTGGCAGGCCAGTATTCCCTGGGGTGAGAGGTGCTTCATAACGTTTGACTGTTCCCACCGAAAATTTTCTAAATACGCATGTGCTATTCATGTGCCCCTAAAGGGCTGTTTCTTTTAAAGGCTAAGATTGTTTTTACACCCTGTCAAAACCCCTAATGGCATATGGTTTACAGTGACCCAAATGTGGCTGTTATTAAGCAGAACAGAAAACTAATTCTGTGTTTGTGTATGTATGCAGTTTGTCAGACCCCCATAGTGGTGTCCTGCTGGGAGGCAGAGCTGTCTCGGTTTGAGTGACAGGTGGATTTTGAACATTCAGAGAGCTCTGTTCTATTCCAGAGTTTTACTGTCGCTGTAAATGCTTTAACTGGATGTTAATAGGAACAAACTTTTGTACCCCAAATGGGCCAAATGATCAGGACTGAACAGTTGGAGAGACTGACAGTTGAGTGTGTGTGTTAAAAGAGATGAAGTACATTTGTGTAAGCATGGGAAATAAGATTATATTGATTTTTCATCTTGGTATTTCATTGGTATAAATACAAGTTTTAGCTTGTAATATCGTTGAGATCTCTTCTGACTGACTGAGATCTATGTGATACTTACAGATTAGAAGATGGATTGTCAAAGCTCTGACGGGTTTGTTTTTGCTCCTGTAAGAGCCACAATTATCACCCTGCTGTGGAGCAAAATAGCGACAGCCTTCTGTTGTGTTCTCTATTGTTAACAGGCACGTGGCAGTATATGACTTATTGGTGGTGAGTCTGTCTCTTTGCACGTGTGTGTGTATCCCATTGTTTGTACTCTGTGGGCAGCCAGTAAAACAATGAACATAAATAAAAGCATGCAGTCTCTGACAGGCAGTAGCTGTTTTCATGTGTGTGTGTATGTGTGTGTGCACTTTAAACAACCTTTTAATGGTTCTCCTTTAATCAAGCACTGCAGTCTTAGCCAATCTAGAACTGGCACAAGTCACTTCCCTCCACTGTTATGTTCATTATTTCTTCTCAATCACTTTTTTCATCTTCTCAATGTCTTTTTCCTGCTTCTTTCGTTTTCTGATTGACCATTTTGAAAGCATATGCAGTGTTCTGGATTATGGTCACCAGCACTGGATACTGCCGCTACTGGATGCTGGCCGCACATCCAGTCTTAATGGAAACAATGCTAAACAAATTTGACTTGCTGTTTTTAAAAGATGTGCTTGATCCTGTGACACCACTAAAGCTCTGAGCTATAACTGACACTGCAGACTGAAGGCTTAAATGAAATGGGATCAATTAGAACAGAGAAGTAGTTAAGGTGGAGTAAGGAAACCAACAATTTCCTAAAGATAGGTAGGTAGCTGCTTATGCACCCCCATACACATAATGATTGACAGGCCAGACTAAACTTTCTAAGTGTCTAAATACTTTTTGGGCTGTATAGCACACACACACACACCTAAACACATTCATAAGGCCAATTAATGGTCTCTAATAGGCTATTATTAAACACTATTAAGCACTTACCCTAATGTTTACATGTCTGTCTGCTGCTGGTGGCCAATGACAAACTGCTCTTTAACAGTGGCATATGGCCTCCAAGCCAAAGTCATATGTGTATGTGTTTCTCTACACAAACACATACTCAAAAAAACAGGTCACCACACTGGCCACTGTGGGAAAATATTTGCATTGCCCTTTTCTTCAGAAACCCATAGGCTGGGGTAACCAGAAGACAGATTTAACAAACCGGCCTCACGAGATGCTGATTTGAGCAACAGTTGTTTTATAAAAAGGAAAAGGTGAAAGGTCTCCATACACACAAACAACACATCAGACTAATAGCGAACTTATATCCTATAAATTTAGACAGCTGCAGTTCACCTGTCAGCATGTCTTCACATGCAGCACACACACACACACACACACAGAGTCTACCCAGCTAACAGGAAGTGTTCTCACAATGTTGGCTAACAATCACTTAAAGTTGTCTTATGTTATTAACTTATGCAAAAATACAGAATGTGCAGCCACAGCTGTCCAGATGTGGTTATCTGCATTTTACAATGGCTTTAGACTGAGCTCATACATTCAGAATTTAGATTCAGGAGATCTGTTTTATCATCAGTGTTCTTGGCTGGATTTACCAGCAAAGCTTCCTTAATCATCCAGGTTCACCAGAAAGACCAAGCTGGCTGACCAGCTTCACCAACTTTTTTGTGAACAGCATAGTTAGTTGGTTAGTCTGCCAGCTAGACCATCACCAAACCAGCATAGACCAGCTGAGTGGTCTCAGATATTCAGTGGCCTCAGATCTGAGCTTCCTCAATCTAAGTAATGTGTGTATAAATGTGGTGGTGTGTAGTCCTGGTGTTCTAACAAAGGGTGAACAAACAACATTATTTTCCGTTGACTATCTTTCGTGCATGTGTGTGTCTGTGTGCATCTGTGTTCTGTTGTCTTCTTTATGTCCTGTAATCCAAGTAAGCATTTAATGGTCCATTACACCTCCCTTTAAAAAAGTTAAAGAAGACAAAAGAAGACAAAGAATGTGATCAAACAACTATAGTGACAGATGCAGGAGCTTCTGTCAGTGAGACAGGTGAGTGAGGAACTAACTCAAGCTCTTAAAGAAGGTCTAAGTGAACAACAAGAACAGACTTGCTGAAAGCTCTCAACTTCACCATTTTATTCACTTTGTTTAAAGGGGCTCTTCAATGGTGCTCTTTCTTTGAGAAACGGAATTTAATTGTCTAGAGCAAACAACTGAGAATTAGGAAATGTCATTAGTGATATTTTATTAATGTCATATTATCCTATTGCCACATGCTTTTCAAAAATTATATAACCAATTTTGATGATCACAATGCGGGTTTATATTATATTGTGCAGATGTACAAAAGATTACAGGATCTCTCCCTCCCTTTCTCTCCCTCTTTCCCTCTCTCTCTTTCTCTGAGATGTTATTTTCCTGTGTCTTAAGATGGGAGATGTTTCCTGTGATAGTTTTGCCTGTTGCTGATTAGGCATCATATATCTCCTTTCTAAAAGAAAGAGGAAGGAGCAGCAGCAGAGAGACAGACAGGGAGGGGAAGCAGGTCAAGCCTTGTAGCTACTCCTCTCCCTCAGCACAACACTAGACACAAGATGCCCTTCCGTTCATTCCCGAAACACACACACCCAAACTTAACCATCTGTGTACTTAACCATCTAAATGGGGACATTCCATAGAATTCTATTGTTTTTATGCACGTCTTGTAAATACTAACCCACTCTTTAACCTTAAGAGAAAATGTGCTGGCAGGTAGCATGGAAGTGCCTAGGTATTGAAGTGTCCTTGAGCAAGGCACCTAACCCCTGATTTCTCCACGGGTGTGTGTGTGTGCTCACAGCTTGCAGTCTGTGTTCACTCACCAGTGATGGGTTTAATACAGATGTCACCGAGGTTTTATATGTATTTTTTGAAAAATACATATATTTTCAGTGCTTTTATAAATAAGGACATCCCCAAATGGAGGTTTTGTCAGGTTTTGCTTAATTTGGGTACAGATTTATCAGCAAAATAAGCACACACAAAATAAGCACACAGATGTTTTTACTTATTACTCAGTAAGTGGTTAATAGTCCGATATGAGACATGAAACAACTGAACACTGAAATACATTAACCAGCAACTTGATGCAAAGTTTACTTCTGTCCGTGAGTTGTTATGAACAAATATTGTTTATAAACAAGCACTCAAACAAGCATAAACACATAAGTATTTCCATTACATTCCAATTATAATGCTAATAATGTCTGCTAGTTATTATTACCAGCACATATGTACCCTAATTCAACCTATCACACATGGTAAGTTTCATCAACAAGAAACTGGTCTGTCCAAACAGAACATGAAACTGTTGTGCAATATGGGAAATTCACAGCTAATCATAAGATATGTTTTATATACAGCAATTTTGGACCAGTAAGATTTCACTGTGGTTAGGGTGACACAGCACAGTATCACAGAAATAGAATTCAAATGGTTGACAGAATATACTATTGCTTGTCGCTAGTTCCTCTAACACTCCCTAAACTAAAACTCAGATTTTCATTGAATTTACACACGCAATGGCATTGTTAACTGATGTTGCCTTCATGTTAGCCTATCTTCAATTAAAACAATTCATAATACAACTCATAATTCAATTTTAAAATTATAATTCTCTAATTCAATTTTAAACTTATAAAATTGAATTCTCTTTTGACGTCGTAAAAATTGACGTCTAGGGAAAGTTTTCAAACAATTTATTCACAAAGTCTGACGGAAAACGGTAATCTATATCTATATATATATATCTATATATATAAACACAAACACTTCCTACAGAGCAACCAACACACCTTGACACTTATGCAGATACTGTAGTCATAATGAGTCACAATAAGATTCAGGGGAGTTATGGGGTTAGTGTGGTGAAAACAGGACAGAACCCCACCTCTATTTTTGTTTCCATGTGATGAGAATATCCTAAGTTAACTTAGGATAAGTTAACTTTGGAGTTCAGTTAACTCCAAAGTTAACAGAATCTACTATACAGGGTCAGACACAGGCATGCTATGACCTGTGTACTGCACCCAGAGTTCTGTTTTCACACAGGTTATTGAAGGCTTTATTGAGAAAGAATGCTGGAGGGCAGATTGGCCCCAACTCTGTCACAAATTTCAG
>JAZGTI010000841.1:0-53279 GCA_036877585.1 Botia kubotai | reverse complement strand
TCTCGCAATATGTGGTGACAGGAACGCCCACTTTCGAACCCTATGAAGTCACAGTGCAGGCAGTCAATGACTATGGAGCGGGCCCCAGTCCAGAGGTGGTGCTGGGATACTCAGGAGAAGACTGTGAGTACAAGTACTCGTGTTGAATTCTACATAAGACAAAATGTGCTGCCATAATTCAATGAGCCGAGCTGATAATCTTCTCATTGGTTAGGAAGTGATCACATGTCTGTCTTTGCCTTCTCAGTGCCTGCTGTGGCCCCAGAGAACGTGCACGTTTCGGTTCAGGACGGGACAGTGGCAGAGGTCCGTTGGGACCCTGTTCCTCTTGCAACAGTCCAAGGACGACTGAAGGGATACAAGGTACCTTTAACCACCAGAACACCAATTAACCAATTAACAGAAATTAACCACTAGTGCCCCGAATATTCTACACCACTCACAGTTCTCACAATAAATGTACTTGCAAAATCATGTGGCAGGCATGTTTTAAGAGTATATGCTTAAGAATCGAACCCAAGACCTTGGCGTTGCGAGCGCTACCAGAAAAAGTTAATGAAGGTGCCGGCCATCCTGTAGGTGAGTTACTGGAAGCTGAGAAGTCTCCACAAGCAAGATGTTGAGCCTGAGAAGCAACAGGTGCTCATCTTCAGAGGAAATGAGACAGCAGGTCTCCTCCCTGACCTTCATCCCTACAGCCAGTACACCTTCAACATCAGAGCCTTCAACAGCCACGGAGACGGGCCCACCAGCTCCGACCAGCAGTTTGAGACTCCGGAGGGAGGTAGAATCCTTATTGTTTATACTTACAAGCTACAGTCGTACATTTGTCAAAAACTTGATTATTTCTTCAGGTGAGTTTTAAATAATGAACGATGTTTGTTTCTGGAAAAGTTCCTGGGCCTCCTACTGAATTTAAAATCAGAAATCTGGACCTGGACTCGCTGATTGTGGAGTGGGCGCCACCCCTGGAGGAGAACGGCCATCTTACAGGATACTTGCTGAAATATCAGCCTAGTAAGTATCATTTTAAAAGTGTTTTATGAGAAATTGCAGGCTGATTTTTTTTACTTCAGCATTTATGGACCTATACTGTATTCTTAAAAGCTGATGTGTTTTATTTACTGTTAAAATATTAAATCCTATCCCAAGTTATTATGCAGATAACATTATTAATGAGCCCCATATATTAGGTAAGCCATTGGTAGGTTAACACATTAGCATTGCCCCAACCAATAGAGTGAGTTCGGGGGCGGGACTATCTCTTAATCTATCCAATGGCGGATAAGGAAAATATTGAGGGAAATCTGCTTTGAAACATTCCGTTTTTTTAGAGTTCCACTGTAACAAAGATCAAATCTAATATCCATAATTCTCACTCTGTTTGATGTCTTTGTAGTCAACACAACAGATGATCTCGGGCCACTTAAAGAACTGTTACTCCAAGCAAATGAGACCAGCGTCACTCTCGACAGCCTCAAGTACAGCACGCGCTACAAGTTCTTTCTGAACGCCATGACAGTCAAGGGCTCGGGATCGACCATCACCAAAGAGGCTGTCACAGTTATGGATGAAGGTGAGAATTAACCTGTCAATTAAACTGTCAATTAAACTTACTTAACTTAACATTTCCAGTGTGGGCTTCACATAAATTGCAAGTGGAAAGTGGAAAAAGTACAAAGGAATTCAGGAATCTTGTATGTGTTTTCCTCAATCGGAGTAAATTTATTCCCATTGCCGATTTTTTTTCGGTGGGCCTCCCTTTTGCTGCATGGGCCTCATTAGTAGTCTTCACCATTGAGGTTCTTAGTGGCCCCCTCATCACAGGGCCCAGAGTGTTCCCAGTTAACCCCCAAACCCTCTGAGAACAACCGAGCTTGATAACAATGTAACATCTATTGATGTTTTGAGGGCTTGTGAAAAGACATCTTTCAAATACAACTATTGTTTCTAAAGATTTGATAAAATGTTCTAGTTTTCATATACTGTAATATTTAAAGCTATTATTCAAATGCAAATTCATTTTTGACTGTTTTAAGTTTTGTCTGTGAAACTGAATCATTTAGCGAGACCAGCAGCATCATATTTTATGACAAACGTTCTATTTTAAAATAAATGACTGTCAGGTGACCCTACTTACATCTATTCTGCCATTGTCTTCTTTTGTCTCTCTCTCTCTTTCTCTCTTTGAAGCATTAATTCGACATCCCGCAGTAGAGTCGGGTAAAGGTAACACAGATTCAGGCTGATGAGAATGCATGCCAGACCAGCATCAGTTATGAGACTGAAAAGCCATTGCAGCCCTCAGAATTAATAGATTATTATGACTGGGCGATATATTGAATATTTACTACATATTTGCTATGTAAAATTAATTCGCAATTCTTACTTGTCTCCCGACTCAAATATGAGAGCGATATTTTAGGGTTGGTGAGTTTGATTCATTTCGAATGGGTTTTGATTCAGCGATTCCTCTGTCATCAATGAAAGACGATGGTCTTGGTGCGGCATTTTGTTGAAATGCTTTAGTAAAAATGTGTGTTGGTAAAACGTGCATCGCAGTTTTGAAATAAATTGCACGTATTAAATTGGTGCACATAAATGAAACCAATGAATTTAAATGTCATTGTGTACTGTTTATTTATAAGTGTTTATTTATTTTGGTTATCTCAAGGTTTATCGTATGTTCCTTGTTGAACTTTTTAAAATGTTTGCCGCTTGAAATAATTAAACAGCTTTTACGCCATTTTAGAGCAGCCACATAAACATCTTGATATATAACGCTCAGTTGTAATATATGTGCATGAACCTTCTCAGACCAAAAAATGGCCACACCTGACTCGACCGGCACCAGAGAATCACATTTCCCACTTATGTAAATCCCCTCCTACTGCTTTCATGGGTTAAGCCTCAACACCTGTTGTTTAAATAGTGTAGCTGAGGACATCAGATATATTTCATTGTCCAGATGTAATTTAAGACAAAGCTGTCTGCTGTAACTAGCCTGCATGTTTCTGCACGTGCTTTGCTGTGTCAACTGTATTTCTGTCTTTTAACCGCTGTGTTCTCTGTCTCTCTCTCTCTCCCTCCCTCTCTCTCTCTCTCCCCACTCTCTCTCTCCCCACTCTCTCTCCCTCTCTCTCTAATGCTTTGTTTTGTTTCATGCGCGTTTCACTATTCTGTGTGTTCTTCCAGGCTCAGCCGCCCCTTCACAACCGCCAACACCCCCCGTCCTCCAGTCCCTGCAGCCCCCATTCCACAAGGGTACAAGCGCTCCCGTCCTGAAAGCTTTCTATGTGACACAAAAAGTCACTAGCACTCATGAAAACAAGAATAATCCATTAAGTCTTTCAGTATATACAGTGAGGTCCAAAAACCTAAGCTCACAGAGCTTCGAAACTGGGTTTCCAGTTTAAAGCTTGTAATAAACTGATACTGAAAAATGTTTTTTTATTAAAATGGATATAAAATAAAATAATGGATATAAAACACAGGATTCTGCACTGTTTGCAGGTCATTTAGCGAATGTGTTAACTCCTTTTAGTGCAAGCTGTCATCAAAGCAAAAGAAAGACATAAATATAAAAAAAAAAAAGAGAATTCTTGTCAAATTTTACCTAAACATTGCGGATAATTTAATTTGCATATGAAGAAATTGTGTTACGTTAAAAAGCACAAAATGTGTCTTTTATCGGACGTTTTTACTGGTGGTCTCAGACTTTTGCACCTCTTCTACATACACACTATTGTCACATTATCACACTGTCCAATCACTCTTCATTGTCACATGTAATTTCAACAAATACACAAGATGTTTACGAATGTCTTCATAATCTCTGAATTCTTCTGGCAATTGTTGTGTTGTTTCTTCTGTGTGGTCAGCGCCCCCTTCAGGTCGGATGCTTAACATCGTTAACTCCTCGGTGGGGGAGGACCACGTTGTGCTAAGCTGGGAATACTTGGGGCCGTTTATGTGGAATGTTTATGTGGAATATGTTGTTGATAACAGTAAGATTTTCCTTCCTAAAATTCCTACATGAAACAGCTGTGACCAATTTCAAACTTTTAATAACTTAAAATAATAATAATATGCGATAAACGAAAATTCCACTTGATTTGTATAATGGCAATAGTTTGTTTAAAGAACAAATGCAAACAAACAAGTAATAAAACAAAATACTTTTTGCTCAGACTTTTTGCTCAAAAACATCTCAAAACATGTCTCCCTTCCGCTGGCACCTTTTTCCAGGTAAAGAACCTTGGAAAACAGAGTTTGTTAATGGCACTCGGGCATATCAGATTAAAGATCTAAAGCCCGGGATTTCCTATAGGGTTCGAGTGGTAGCCAAAGACCACTCGGACGCAACGGTCCACAGCACAGATGAGCTGTTGATTACAGTTCCAGGTATGGAGGGCATGCCTGTAGAATGCTAAAGTCCCACCCACATGTCAATCACCCTCAAGCTCCACCCCCAGCCCTCTGTTTCAGATATCACCTATATTTTTCGTTTGAAATAAACGAAGCATGCTTGGTGTCCAAACAGGTTTATAAAAAATGTTGATGCATGCCGGAATTTCATTCTTCCTTCATTTTTCCTTTCATGTCCTCAAGAGGTTTTCATACATTATTAGTGGAGAATGAATGAACGGTACATTAAGTTTTTTTTTTACATTGGTAACATTGGTTATTTCCCTTTTAGCATCATGAAGGACGAAGCTGATTGGTTGTTTGTGGCGTTGAACTTGATTTCTCATTCATTTCTCAGTTCTTGTGCTGTCTGCATGATAAACGAACCGTAAAATTTTAAAGAAAAGAAATTTGCTTTATTTGAAATCTAATGCTTTTATTTTTTTGTCTGTTTTTATCTGTTTTTTTGTCTGTTTGTCTGTGCAGCTATGACCAGCAAGCAGGTTGATATAGCGACACAGGGCTGGTTTATCGGACTGATGTGTGCCATCGCTTTGCTAATCCTGGTGCTGCTAATCGTTTGCTTCATTAAAAGGAACAAAGGAGGCAAATATCCAGGTAATTGTGTGTGTGTGTGTGTGTGAGGGGGTACTTGTCTTTAGCTTTATTATATAAATGTAGAAGTCTGTTGTATGTCCTCACACTAAGTAAATGTGTGTTTGTGAGATTAAGTTTAAGGGGAGACAAAAATGTTCCCACAAAAATAGCAAATTCTGTAATCACGCGCAATATCAGAGCTGTTCCAGTGCAAGACTGACCAAAAACAAACTTTAACACAGTATAACATGTCGATCTTCCATCTTCTCTTTAGTTAAAGAGAAAGAAGATGCCCACCAAGACCCAGAGATCCAACCCATGAAAGAGGACGATGGGACATTTGGAGAATACAGGTGAGATTTATATCACCACGACCAGCATTCATAAGTGTGAGCACATATTGTATCGTGACACATTTGAAGTGACCTGATCCGGTTTCACACTCATTGAAAACACACTTCTCCTCCTGCTCAGGGACTCAGATCGCACTTTTTTCATTCCTCTGAGGTGAAAGTAAAGCTCATTGGCCTCCTGCAGACACAGCTTGAGGAAAGCAGGAGAAACCTTTATATTCTTTAAAAACAACAGCCCTTACCAACCACAGCTCTGTATTATATGACTGTATAACACGCTTTTATTTTCATCTATTTTTTACGTTTTGAGTGCCGGATTAATTTGCTTTTACATTTTACGTGTTGTCTGTCATGAATAATATTTATTGTCATCGAATATATTTGTTGTCATCATTACTTGTTTTTTGTTTATTTTTTTGTATTTGTTCGTTTATAATTTTCTGTATATTCTGTCTGGTCATATTTTTATTAATATCGCAGTGGATAAGAACAGGAGTGAAATGGTCTCAAATAATTCATTTAGAAATCTCAGATGAACTTAAAAATTATGTTTGTACATTATTATAACTTTATGAATAATTGTAATATTATTTGTTATTAAATTTCAGCCTCTAAAAGTGCCAAATCAGAATGGCAATTGACAGCAGCCGTTTGCAAAATTGTTTGTCTTGTGTAAATTCCATGTCACGCTCATGATGTCATTTGTTGTGTATGATGTCATCGATGTCTCAGCTGCACTGTGATAACATCTTTGTCAAACATGTCGGTTTGTCTCATTTGTTCCTCCTGTGTGTTTTGATTTTGGGGGGAGTTCAGATCTTTAGAAAGGTAAGAGGGGCTTTGCAAGTCCTGCATGCATGCAATCTCTTGTTATTCGCCTCCTGGTCATTAAACAAATTCCCATTCGGACAAACCTGAATTCAGCCTTTACTATAAATTCCTAATCTGAAACCTTTCATTTTGCATAGTTAATTGTATCGTGCATTATTGTGTATTGCTTATTGTGATTTGAACTTGTTTTATTATTGTTTTACTGCATTACGGTTTTTATGTTCTGATTCTAATATGGAGTTGCTGTATGCATCAGGATGAATGTACCCAAACCTTGCTGTCCGGTTGCACGTTATGACCAGTTCTATCCATCCGTTGAGCTTTATAAAGACTGTCGTGAAAATACAGACCCGCACTAAACAGCATGTTCTTGGAAACGGACAGTGGAATTCTCCATGCTCTGGCTAGCGCACTAGCTAGCACGCTTGGTTTCGATTGTATTGTAATATCCTTCCCTCCCCCTTGTGTCTGCTCTTTATATCAGTGACACGGAGGACCACAAGCCACTGAAGGGCAGTCGAACCCCTTCCAACGGTACGGTGAAGAAAGACGACAGCGACGACAGCCTGGTGGACTACGGCGAGGGCGGCGATGGGCAGTTTAATGAGGACGGCTCCTTCATCGGCCAGTACAGCGGAAAGAAGGAAAAAGACACAGCGGAGGGCAACGAGAGCTCGGAGGCTCCGTCCCCGGTCAACGCCATGAACTCCTTCGTCTAACCGCCTGACCTTTGACCCTTTCAACGCCACGCCCCGTCGTCACACCATCATGTGGAGAACAGGCTATCTATGTTGCACTGTGACCCCCTGACATCACACATCGAAAGAAGTTATCGTAACGAACGGATAACGCTTCTCATAAGAACGCCAGAAAGAGAGTAGACAAAGAAAGCAGTAAGATACCGCAACTGACCGATGCAGTATATATATGCAAGAAGACTGCTGTAGCAGAGGGCCGGTCCTAGCTTCCCCTCGATTGGTCAGAGCAAAGGTCACATGACATGTAGACATATAATAGCTTGTATTATCTTTTAGCGCGAGTATACATATACGATGGCACCCAGAAGTATTTGGACACTTACGCTGCACATAAAATGAATGTCTTTGCATTAAGTAACGAAATATCAAACCAAAATTAATCTAGTATAAAAATAGCATGAATACAAATTTTAAAGAAAAATGTTTTACGAAAGTTTTTACCAAAAATTTGCTTTTAGGTTTGAAACAGTATGGAAAATATGTTGCTTCAAATGAAAACCAAAAAAGTATTTGGACACTTTTTGGTTGCCAAACATTAGTGGAACATTTCCATAGTAACTGTGGTTATGTTGCTGGGACACCAGCATGGCTGATGTCCCGTAAATGAATTAATTCTGAGGAAAGCTCTAGTTTATATTAGTAATATGTAACGCAATAGCATTTATTCATTTTTAGGTGTGTAAGTGTCCAAATACTTTTTCTGACACTGCTGTAAAGAAATATATGTGTTTATGAATATATATACATATATAAATTGATATATAAGGAAATATTTTCTGAACATGGCCCCATTTGCCGGCGGATGTCGTTGTATCACACCATCTCGTCCACTGGACTTGAATGGAATCAGTTTTTTGAACACAGAGAATCAGTGAATTAATATCATTCAGCCGTGTGGAGACTGTGAACCTCGTCTGACTCTGTTCACCTGCGTTTCACAGCTTATGCAGTACGTGTTGCGTTCTGTTGTCAGTGTTCAAATCGGTATTACACACACTTGAGGAACCAATGTCTTCGTGGACTACTAAGTATGTGACTGCTCGTACCAGTTCGTACCAGTACTCGTTCTGAAGCATCTTTTTTGGTGGACGAAAACCTTACGAATATACAAAAATCACAGTAACACTGAAGAACTGGGCATTAGGGAGACGAGATTGCATGTTTTTTGACACAGAGATGCTTTTTGGAGACGCTTTTTGGAGACAGTGTCCCTTACTAACATGCATGGACATGACTGTTGTGGTTCAGTTTGTGCCCCATTTTTTAAATGTTTTGTTTATTTACAACACGCATTTTTGCTGTTTTATCTCTGGAAGTAAGGGACACAAAGACATTATAAAATTACAGTTTCACTTTATTCGGTACTGTTGTTCTAAACTGCATTGTGACGGAAAGCCCCCAGTCAGCCATGTTGCCCCCCTCTGGCCACCTGTTATCCTACCCAGTGCGTCAAGCTCTCGGCGGACACGAACATCTCACGACTCTCTTGGTGTGGGTGCAAGGAGGACCCCATCAGCACTGTTCATTAGTGCCTTGGTAGATAATATTGTCCTATGGTCGAAAACAAATTCCCTCTCCTCGCTTTAATCCGGAGTGTGGCCAATCAGCTGCAAGGGATGCTCGACAAGGAAATGATGTCACATACATTAGCACCACAGAAATCCTGATTGCTTCAGTTCGGGGTTTAGGGGCCTGTCATTCCCCTTACAGACAGCTAAAAATACTGCCACTTTTCTGTAACAAGTGAACTGATTCGATTGGTCTGGGCTGACAAACCGATGCCGCTTTGGAGAGCTCATAGCCTGTCCTAGGAAATTTCAATCTATGCGATACCAGTAGGCAGAAATACACACCTGCTCACACGTAACCATTTTTAAAATCACGTTATTGCATGGTTTGAAGTATTACAAGCTGCTGAGTGTAGTGAAATCAGGGCTTCACAAAACACACAGTCTGCAGTGGTGCTGTCGTCAAATTTGGCTGGAGTGTGTGTGTGTGTGTGATAAGTCTGTGTATGCATTTGTACAGGCATGCATAAATATATGTGTGTGTGTGCATGAGTGTATGATATATGTGAATGTGTGTGTTAATACGTATATGTCCATTGTATATACTCTATGGGACGAGCCGCTTTTTGGCAAGGCCCTAGATTCTCATAATTTAGCTCGTCATAACTTGCATCAAGTTTTTTTAGTTTGGAATTGTCCGCTTTTTAATGTATAGATATTACATCGCTTTGTATATATCCAGACGAAATTATTTTAGACACCTGAGAATCGGAGAGCCATGAATCGGAGAGCTGCTGAGACACACCCAAACACAATTGGTGCTTATGAGCATGACACCCACCCAGGACCGGCCCAGAAATCTGTGTATTGTCACTTTGGATTTGAAAACCCTTCCCTCACTATTATAGGAAAAACAGGAAAACAGGTCTGGGATCAGTGCAAAGGGCCATATGATGACAGATGTTACAGAAACACTGCAGGAAGCTGTTCCACACTTCTGCTGTTACTCTGGTACTGGCTTTGATTCGTTTGATTTGTTTGAAGCATGAAAGGCTGGGAAATTATTAACGCTATATTATAATCACAAAAATATTTTGTATATAAAAGAATTAAAATAAATGTTGCTTTCTGGATTTCATGACCAACTGTCTGTCTGAGTTTATTCAACAGCATGTTTTTCAACTTGTGAGACATTAATATTTTTAAGGACATTGTGTAACAACTCCTCAATTAAAAACAGTGACCAAAATAACTAATAGTTAACTCATTTAAAAAGATCTCAACATATATTTAAAAACTATATATCAAAATTAATGCACAAGTTTTTAAAATATAAAGTATTTTGTAGTTTAGGTCTCTTAAAAGCTGGTTGATCACTGACTGACCTTATAAAATGGCCACGATCAGCTAAAGAAACTTTTTAAAATACACATATCAGCAGGGTGCAAGAATTGTTGATTTTCACAGCAGTTTATTTAGAAATAAATAACCTCAATAAAGTCCTCAATAATATTATCCAAAAGTGTGTCCACGTACTTGTTTATTTCTGAACATGTTCACAAATGTATTTATGTTTTACTATTTTAAGTATTTTGTTTGAGAATACCAACCATAACGTAATGAAACATTACTTTAGCTTTTGTTAATCCAGTTACCATCGCAAAAATCATAACATAATATACATAATRTAAAAATATAAACATAATATTTTAATCACATTCCTGTCTAAATACAGTTATTACTACAGTTAGAATAACTACAGTGAAACTACAGAAAGCATATGCACACTTATTAAAATGTACACAATATGAAACATTTTAATATATGCACACAAGGGGTGGCGCTTGTATAAAACTTCCGCCTGCTGCCTGGCGCCCTCTACTGTCTATTAGTGGCACAACATGGGGCAACACGGAGGACGCCGGGATGCCCGTTCAGCTTGTTCATTTCTATAAAAATGTGCTTGAACTGGACAAATAACAACCTTTACCGAGTCCGTAGAAACAAACTCAGCGCTGGAAACCAAAATGAGTGAGTTTAGCTGTTTATCTCGCCATTCTTTTTGAAAAATAAGCTCGACGCTTGTTGACGCGCAATTAAATGGCAATGTTTACGTGAACACGTGTTACGTCATTTGCAACATCTGGCAATTAACGCGTTGGCCGTGATGCCGGTAAATTTCCGGCAGATGTCAGCAAAACGACGGAAAACGCCCAATGCGGTGTGAATCTATTATGTAGTTTATTATGAACGCTACAGGGGGGTAAATAACAGTTTTTCTCTTTCATCAGAAACTGTAGCAAATTGCTTACATGTCAGTTTAGCAAAATCATGTTTCAAATGAATGTGTGTATAACAGAACAGAATACGTCTGCCGTTACATTAATGCAGAAAAACATGAGGTTTTGAGTGTATGTTTGCACGTGTGTACTGTACACATCCTGCCTGCTCCCTCATTGGTTGATTCATACTTCTTAATGTCTGTGGATGGGAAGCCACTAATGACGTAATCACCATTAGGACACATAATAAACCAGCAGTGATGATGTGATGATGGTTATAGACACTGTAATTCTGAGGTGTCATGCCTGCGTGTTGTGTTTTGAATGTATTAACTGGAAAAGTTTAGGACTTGTGTTTATGCGGTTTAATAATATAGCTGAGGTGTGACAAGTAAACATTGCTTGTATTTTGTCTCCCATTAGACTCTCAATGATGTTTCATAGCTCTGTACGCTGACTGCATTGTCAACAGTTTGAGTCTGTTTTCATTTCGCCCCTAAGGAATCGTAATGGGAACATTTGAGACAATTGGTTATTTGAGAAATTGGTTCTTAAACATTTCTGAGAGTTTCATTACGAGCTGTGAAGGAATCTGAGCAATACTATTTTCCTGTAGGCTTATATGTGCAGTTTAAATAACAGTGTGTGTGTGTGTGTGTTGTGTTGGATTTCTGCTAGTGTTTGAGCTAAAATGCATCTATAGACATAAAGTGTGAGATTATTTCTCTGTCTGTCTGTCTCTGTTCTCTCTCTCTCTCTCTCTCTCTCTCTCTCTCTCTGTATCTGTGTTTACAAATGCAGATCAGGGCGTGCGTCTGTGCTCCATACGGTCCAAGTTTCAGCAGCAGCTGTGTTGTATGTTATTAAGGGAAGCCAGTGAAGGAGTGTTGGTTAATAACTCTGGCCTGCCTTTTGCTTAGCAAGGAGCATGTAAAGGGTGTAAAACATGATGTGTTAGCTCTGACAGCTGATCATAAATCAATACATGTGTGGCAGAGTGGCAGGTGTTAAGAAGTAGGCCACTGAATCTCTGATTTGAGTGAGCTCTCTGTTAGGGCACAAATGCCCTTTGATGTATACAACGCTCCTAGGCCAGCTTGATGTGACCAGCTTTATTGGTTTGGCAGGAGGTGTCAAATACATCCATAATTGCTTGTCTTGTAGATGTTTTTATTGAATAACTTGCACAGTAAACGAGTGTTACATGTTTTGTTGTGTTACAACGTTCCTTGAACGTGCAAAATAAAAATTTTTGTTAGCTGGGATGCTGCTTTCCTCGAGTCATCTCATATAGGATCATCTGAAAGCATTTCTCACCCGTAATGCAACAAGCTGTCAGATTTGAAAATGAAACCTTTGCGGAACCAAATGTAAATTAATTTCGCTCGTGAGTCTAAGCCCTCCAGCATTGATCGGTTGTGTTTTATAACAGAAGCGCACCTGCTTGACAGATAATACCACGGTTTACATGTGCTTGGTGTGCAATTGCTTTTTAAATCTTTCCTTGGGCTCATCAGCACACTGCCAGCATTTGGCCTGCTGCGAGATCCTTTTCTTGGCTCTCACCACTGGGTTTTCACCCCCCACCACAATAATCTTGGCAAGGTGGATCGCAATCAGCACCATCATCTCTCAGTTTAATTAAGGATTACCCACAATTCTGAAATGACTTCTGAACCACTAATAATATCCAGCTCAGAGCATCAACAGCCAGACTCGGATCATTTTCATTGAGTTCATCCAGATAAGACACAAATCTGCATCAAAATGCCAATTTCAGAGAATGTTCTCAGTTTTCTAAAATCAAAAGGTCTTGCGGTAACGTTAATAGAAGATATTTTTAACGTTATATCACATTTTTAGTTTTTGAACAACTAATCTTTGAGAAGATTTAGACTTCATTTCTGTCTCATGTAATTTTTCGACCCCTTTGGAATTATTAAAATTGAATTTGACTGAACATGACTGTTTTCTGTCAGAACCGGCTAATTTATGCAGGCTAAATTAGCCTATTTATACCATACCTCACCTTAATACAGCCGCTCTGACAGAGAGAAGTATGAGGAGGACTCAGGAAGTCTCGTCACTCTTCTAAACTGACAGAAAACAAGATGACAGAACAGGCCGTCTGAGAGCAGCTGGTGAGAGAGACAGAACGACAGAGATGTCACATATTCATCACTGAGAAAAGACACTAAGGGATAGTTCACTCAAAAACGAAACTTCCTCCATCATTTACTCACCATCATGTCATTCCAAACCTGTATGACTCTTTTGCTGCTGAGGAACACAAAAGAAGATATTCTGAAGTTTGTTGGTAACCAAACAACACTGGCACCCGTTGACTTCCATTGTATGGACACAAAACCACTGAGATATTCTTTTCTGTTTCACAGAAAAGAAAAGTCATACAGGTTTTGAATTGACACCAGGGTTAAGGTCTTTAAGTTGTTAGTGGAACATTTTATAAACATTACATTATTAAAAAGCCCGAATAACGCTGTTATAGCCAAGCACAATGTTTTTGTCCTGTGACTATATTTTAGTGTGTTCAAAATGTCTTGCTTCATAGACTTCCGTTGTAAACGCATTATCCATTGTCTCTGAATCGCATTTTTAATGGGTCAATGTGGTGAGAAATCCTCCATATAACAAAACACACACACACACACACGCAGCACACCTGTGAGGTGCTGTTGGGTGCGGATCATTTCTATTGGATATTGGCGAAAGCATTTTTAACGACCAGACAGCCTCTATTGAATGTCATCTGCTGCATAAGATATTAAAATATGCCCACAAACTGCACTAATAAGCTTCTCTGTGGTAAGACCCGCCTTCCTCTCCTCGCTCTCCCATCAGCCCCGTCTAACGATGCTGGGTGCGACATCTCAGTGATCCTCTTTGTTTGAAGACGAGGCACCCAAAGGCAGCGTAGGTGTGCGGCAACGCATGCATGTGCGGATGGGTGTCAAAAAGAGAAAGATTATTACTTTTTAGTGATGGATCAATGAGATCTTGAATTTGATTTGAATCTTCTCACTCCTGTTTCAGTTTCTCTCACACACACACACACACACACACACACACAGGCAGCTAATTAATCACATGGGTAGTTCCCCTCCTCCTCTGAACAGCAGGAACTGCTACAGGAACTCCTCACAGAAGCACGTGTAATTAGCTGTCGTCTAGTCACTGTCTGTTTTTTAAAAGCAGACAGTTCTCTCTGAAGACACAACTGCGGCTGGAGGTCTATTAGGAGGATGAGGTTTGATGCTGAAACACACATTCAACGAAACTAAAGAAGCATTGTTTATCCATTCTGTTACTAATTGTTTTGAGCTTTTTATAGAGTAGATGAGAGACGCACAATTAGCAGTTTTGCCAATTAGGACGTTGTTTTTAATTAACGAGCCTTCGCAGATCGAAGGTAATCATTTTAGGCAGCATAAGTGAACCCTGACGAGAAGGTTGTTCTGTAATATTAGCAGTATTATTATACTGCCTTCTAAGAAACTCTTTGGCCAATTCGCATGTGTCCTTTGCAGATCCCAGAATGCATTGCGACATCCACGCTTTAGTGGGGAAAATATACAAACTCAGATAATTTTGACTATAACATCAAAAAGTAATTTGATCTCATCTTGTTTTGTTATAGAACTTTTTGCAAGGCTAGCTCATACTGCCCTAACAAACACAGTTCACCCAGCTAACAGAGAACGTTCTCAGAACATTGGCTAACGTTCAATGTTATCAAAAATGTTAAATGTTATCGCTATATATCGTATATCAAAAACATTGTTTGTGTATATACGTTGTTAGTGGAATGTTTTAAAAATGTTACAGAATTAAAAAATATTATTGTGGCTATGATAATAATCAATAATAACTAATAACCAAGCAATAACGTTAATTTTAACCCAGCAATAACGTGAAAACACTGTCTGAAAAACTGACAGTTCTGTTTTGAACGTTTCTAGAACATTCAAGATAACATTTTTTTACATAATAGAAACGTTAGGAAAGCGGTCTTACCTAAAACCTAAAATCGTTAGCTGAGGGTGGGGTTTAGTGGGATCAATGAATTAATTCAGTAAATCAAACAGCTAGTTTTAGAATGTTTAGTTTGGATCACTGTGAACTAGCCGTGCACAGAACATCTACTGAATAACGCTGTGATATTGGGTTCATTTGTGACATGAGTGAAGCGTACACACATTTATTTTTAGTGAGCAGGATCCCGAGGCAACAATCTCCTCACCGTTCCACCGTCTTTTCTCTGTTAACAGTGTGTGTTTTTCACCGAGAGCTTCAGGGAAGCCTCCAGAGATAGCGTGAAGCTTTGTGAAGGTTCAAACAGAACACAAAAATAGCGGGAAAATCGACCCCTGCGGTAAGACGGATGGGACCTAAGGGAAAAGATGAACGTTGTACAGGGTTAGCTAATCAAAAGCTGTGAGCTTTTTCTGATCATATCAGTCATTACAGACGTTCCTTACTATCTGTGCATTATACACAACCCCCCCCCACCCAAAACACACCCATAGGTTAGAGCTCACGAGCACTCATCCCCCCACACTGTGATATTCTGTTAATGAGCGTCGATGTCATTTCCACAGTCGATCTGCCTGTCATGAGCGTTGTTTTTAAAAGCACCAGAATGGAATCTGGTTCTCTGAAAGTCATGTTTTTTGCAATCTGTAACATTTCGTTTTAGCCACAAGCGGCAGAAAGCTTTAGCTATTTGTATTCAAGTATTCATGGTCACCTATGTGATTTTTAAAAGCCGCGATCTTCAGCGGAATGGAGATGATTGTGGCAGTGCATGCTGGGATATGTTTTGCTAACGGCTATGGAACAGCTAAGGGTGTGTTTCTTTATAGTAAGAGCAGAAAGCTGTTTGGAATGAGATGTTGGCGTTTATCTTGTGTAGTATATATTGTTAGTATACTGCTTTAAAAAAAGGATGTAAAAAAGCATGCATTCTGCAACAATAAATGCTCATTTTTGTATGCTACATTGTCTAAGTGGCGTTAACCAATGAATAAATAGATGTTATTTGTATGTTTAATTTTGCGAGATTTTTTTTTTTAATTTTTAAATTTTTTTAATTTAAAATTCTTAGCTTTTGCAAGTCTAGTCAAAAATGGATCTAGTTTATTTGTCACTCTGCAAATGGAAGTTAGGCACATTGCATTGTGGGATACGCTGTTCCAAGAAATGTGTTATAGTGCGAAACCTTTAAAGCTGTGATGGTACATTTCAGAGCTACAACCACAAGATGCTCCACAACTTTGCACCCTTCTGACACATGGAAGTGTGTAAGCAATGCCCAACTATTTCTGCAGTAAAAGCCAAATGAAAGAGACAGGAGATTAAAATACGTTTTTTAAATTATGGATAAGCTGAATGCAGCCTTCAGACATGTCATCATCTAAGAGCGAATGTTTTTTTGCGGGTTTTATTGGAGTAGAACGGATCTCCTCAGTCTACGGTGCGCTCTCATCCAAGAACTTGGAGTGGAAAATGGTGAAGTAGATCATTAACCTTAATGAGATGAGTTAATTATGCTTAATCAGTCCGGGAAAATGACAGAGAGAGACTTTGGAATTGGAGCTTTGGAATCTGAGCCAAAGACTCTATAGCACACAGATAGCTGTGCAGGTTTATTTGATATATAAATCAGGTTAAAATCAAGTCCTTGATTTACAGCGAGCTGCATCAGCTGCACAATTACGACCCCACTAATCTCCGAAATAGTTTTCTTTTTTATCTGCGCCGTGACTGTTTTATGAGCATGTAAAGCTGCCGGTTACTTTAGACCGTTGGACAGCTTTGGGATTTAAGCATCTCCATGTGAGTTTTCAGTTTGTTTATACAGTATATCACTCCAAGATCATAACTTGATTATCTCATTTTTATTTAAAGATCAAAAGGTGAAGGAGATTATTTCAAATAATGTTTTATTATATTGTTAGTTATGTAACTAGTTGAATGTTACATACTGTATATATACTGTATATACTATATATATACTGTATATATATATATATATATATATATGTGTGTATATATGTGTATATATATATATATATATATATATAATGTAAACATGGCACAGTTATATGATTTTAAGTCATTTACTTTGTGTATAAATAACTGATATATCAGAATATCCTGTCATTCATTTTAGTTCTAAGCTCCAGAAAATTACTATTTTCTTATTAGCGCTCAGCAGTCGCCACATTTCTCTGTGGCTTTATATGTTGTACGGCTAGTTGTTTTGTTACCGCAGCTATATCAGCTATTTTGCTTTACACTTTCAGTTGCATATCTTAGTTAGTTAGGTAGTTAATGTTTTTGTTTGCTTGTTTTATTACTGTAGCTGAGTACAGTGTTGGAAAAGCTGCTTTGAAATGAAGCTCATTAAACATTAACACTAAACTACACATTAAACTACACCACCTATTAAACTACACATTAAACTACACCACACATTAAACTACACATTAACCTACACATTAAACTACACTACATATTAAACTAAACATTGAAATACACTACACATTAAACTACACTACATATTACATCCCCCTTATAAAGTAGCTAATTATTTTGAAACTTTTTTAAAACAGGCTTTTTATAAACCATTAATCTTTATTAATATGTAAATATCAAATTATGCTATTTATTTTTCTGCCCAGAAAAAAAGCTTATTAATTTTGATGACAGTATTAAATTAAGCTTAATTTTTCAAATTTATAACATTAATTTAACTACTTCTCAAAACACTGTGTGTTGAAAGGAATGTAAATCATTTTCGTTTGAACGCAGCGATTTTTTTTTTTGGCATTTTATAGGTCTGTATGATACACACAGGCCTGACCTGGGGTGAGGTGACCTCATGGTGCCCGGGAACATTGCATGGAGGTCACAAAGGTCCATGTCAGGCTAATTATGTCAGACAATGATACATTACTGTGTTGCTCTTTAATATAATGTCTATGTGTGACCTACTGGAGATATATGGTTCCATTCGTAATAGACTGTGTGTATAATGTAATTGATTTTATTCATAAGATTTAGAGGTAGGAGCCTGTCAATTAAACGGTTTATTGCATGCAGCTACATGTTTTATAGCTATTTTGGCCTGTTTTAAATAACACACAACACTCCTACAGGTAACATTTGCCTACGCCCACTGTTTGAACTTTTAGCTAGCCCATCATGCCACCAACCACAATACGGATACAGATGTGTGTGAGGATTATCCAATGACCTTTGACCCTGAAGTGATCCAGGAACACCCCGTAGGGAGATGGGGGCCAGGCTGAATCTGTTCCAAAAAGAACGAGCATCTGGTCAAGCCCACCCGTTGTTTTCCGAGCCCCCAACCATAACAAAGTCAAAATGTACTTTTAAAATGACTCATGAGTCTTTATCGAGCTGGTGTATTTAAACTATGCAGATGACGGAATCTCATTAGAACCGCTTCATTTATCAGTGTAAGCACACACACACACACTGAATCCACTTTCTTAATGTAATGGTGTTTGCTTTGTATGAAAATGATATTGCTGAGTGTCTCTGTTCAGATGTCTCTGGTTTAGGAAACATAACGCTCCATTAGATTGAATATCTCTGGGGATTAAAAAAGGTCATGTTTCTCAGTAAAATATGAAAGAATTAACATCAGTTTTCTTTCAGTGTTAAGCAAGAGTTTATGAATTATATTTAGTCTATATTTCTGTCAGGAACATTCTCTGTGTTAAAGGTTGGTGAATCTGCTAAGGGTCTGTTGTTTGTGTGATTAATTAAAGCTGTATTGTTTCATTGAGGACATGCACTGTTAAAGGTCCAGACAGCTTAGCATTAGTCAAGCCTAGCCATCAAACTAACCAGCTCTGAGGCCACGTATTCAAAACCAATGCTGTCTTTTGGTCTGTGTTTATTGTTGTACTGGACTTTTGATGCTCTGGGGTTCTGTCATATATGTACATATATATATATATATATATATAAAACGTTAAGAAAACCATCCACTAACATTACTGCAAAAACTTTAAGAGAACATTTGCCAATGTTCGGAGAATGTTCCCTGTTCGCTAAAACAGCAGGGCGATGTATATACGCTTTGTGTTGGCGACACTGTCTCAACAAATATATCAGTTTATATCACTTGCAAAATGGCCAAGCAGACAGATCAGCCCCACAGGTCAGATTTTAAACTCAAATCACATTAGTGTGCAGTGTGAAGCTGCTTAATGAAATCCTTCACTCTCCAGGGACAATATCAGGGTGTTTTGCCAAAACAAATCCAACATCTTAACTGCGGACCCCTGGATGTGCATTTTGATAGTTTTGTTGCTACCCTGTTTTCCAACCAATTGATTTATCCGTGATCCGGCGCTCCTCCGAGAGACAATCAGTGGACAGTGCTTGTTGGGAAATGGCCTCAAATTGCTTGGATACCAGCAGCGTTCCTAATCAGACACAACAAAGACAGCAGTATAAGAACACATGCTAATTTTTAAAGAATCTTCAAAGAATATCAAGATGCTAATGCATTACAATCTGTTTGATCTGAGCCAAACCAACTGTTGACCACATCAAAGTCATGATTCCGATGACCTTTTAGTAATTTGGCTTCTTTTGTGTGTGTTTGTGTGTGTGTGGAAGGGTGGGTGGGTTTGTTTGACTGTGTGTGTGTGTGTGAGTGTGTGTAATGGAGACAGTAATTGAAATTTATTCAGTTCGGCCCTCTGTAATATTTCCATCCTGTTGTAATGGATGTAGCTGCGTTGTATAAATAACAATATCAAACGTGTTTACACCCTGATACTTCCTGTCTGTTTTAATTTGACCTAAGCTGGAATTATCATCTGTAATAAGAGACAGAATAAAGTGGGGCTCCATTATCTGCTGTAATCGTATCTCATTTATTAAAGCAGCTATATATCTGTATGGAGACCTCAATTCCTGAGAGTCTAATATTTTAATTAGGGGACTCTTTGAGATGTTGCTTGTCTTTCTCTGCTGAGGTAATTAGATGTTCGTAAAATCTTTCTGCAGTTTAAATTAAAAAAATTCAAACATGCAAAGGTTGTTAAGTGCTTCGTGAACGAGCACATGCGGAAATGAAGGTATTAAATTAGGTGAGGTTAAAGTTTGGATAATATTTTAACATCCAGAAACTGAAGAAACCCCACTGTATTTATCCCAGAATCCTCTGCGGTGTGCTGTACATGAGTGAGCACTGTAAATCAGAAATCAAAAGTTCAGCTCTGTAAAACGTTTCCTGCACAACTGAGGCATGAGATATCACAAAAGTCAGTCTGATCTTACAGTGACAGCTATCGTGAGGTTGCACGCCTCATTGTCCACATGGGTTGTAGTTTGCCGTCTGTAACCCATCTGAAGAGCTGTACACACAGCAGGTACCTTGCACACAGTGTATGCATGGTTAGACTTAAACTACCCAGCTAATGTTCTTTAAAAGTAATCAAATAAGTTCTTGCAGTAACGTTAGTAAAACATTTCTTTAACTTGATATATCTTATGTATAACAATTATTGTAAAGTTGTTAGTGGAACATTTTAATTATGTTACAGAGTTAAAAAAAGTATACATTTTAATAACCAGCAATGCTTTAATACAACCAGCAATGCTTTAATACAATGTCTAAAAAACTGGACGTTCATTTCAAAATAACCTTGTTAACATTTTTGTTACTTAATGGAAACATTTTGGGCCTTACAGACTTTCAGAGCCGGACACACAAGGCTAATCTATATGTGAAGAGTCTGTGAGACCATTTGGGTTAATTACATATCTTAGCGATACAGTGTTTTGATTTCTCGAGCGTAATTCCCTGTTAAACCCATGTGAGAGTTTATGGCTGTTGATGGAAGCACTTTTGGTCCAGATTATAAACTGGAAACGGCCTTCTTCCTCCCAAATTACTGTTCACATTACCAAATGCCTTTTGTAATTAAAATTTCCCCTGCAGTTTGTTTTGTCTTGCTGTTTGATAGCTTTCCCTGAGGTTTTCAGTGAGAGATTCTTTTATTAGCTCATTACGAGTCCCATTATCATTTCTGTGGTGCTGTGGTCAGGTTATCCAGTGGACTGGAGTGACTGAACAGGGAATCTAGGGCAGAGTGGGCAAATGAAGCAATAATTACTTTCCTTAACTTGTGGGATTTACAGCAGCCCAGTGGCTTCCCATCAGCTTTATCAGAGTTATTTTACAGATATTGGGGGAATTTGGAATGTATTGCACCCTAGGGTTGCACGTTGTTTGCATGCGCTATCCGCGTGCACCCAGTCGCAAACAATGCAGGCAAACAGTGGAAAAGTGTTATTGCTCTACTGTTTGGCAAATTCGCTGTTCATTGTGTTTTTAAACGTTTGTGTTTACTTGGGCTTGTCTTGTGTTTGTGTATCCAAACGTCATATGGATACGCACACAAGATGGAGCTCATTTGTAAGTCGATATATTACAGTAGCTATCTGTTAAGTGGACTATTGCGGATGACGCATGCATAATGGTAACTGTCTCAGTGACAACAAAACGAGGAGTAATCGCCACCTTAGATAAAACAACTAATTTACAGCCTTTATTCTGCCATCTCTGGTTTAGTCAACCTCTCTACATGCTTTCAGAAAGATAAAAGCTCCTCCATTCATCCATGACCTATGAAGACGCAGCGGTATAGACATATGTCACACGTCAGGGGTTGCCAGGTCTATTTTAAATAAACGCATTCATGCATTGGGCGATAGCAGCGCATACGAGAGCGCAGAGGCCACCGTTGCGTCCCCACAAACCGTTTCTGAGATAAATCTCACCTCTCTACTTCCCTGTCACCAACTCCGTCATACAGCACGGTTGCCATGACAACCGCATCAAGGCTGGGGGACCAATTTTGACAAGGGAGAGTAAAAGAAAAATGATAACGACAGGCACTCCATCAAGTAAATTTCCATGCATGCGTCTCGCGTAGCCGTACTCGAAAATCGGTTTTCAACCTTGGAGATGGGATGCTAGTTAAGGTGAAGCTCATGAAGCGTCCGTCACCGATCGCCTTTGCAGTTTATTTCGAAACGCAAAAATTCATTCTTGTTCGGGTCGAGAGGCCGACCACTAATAAAGTCGTTGTGTTCGACGTTTGTTTGTTGCATTTTCAATACAATGTGCGATATTGTTCTTTCCTGGGCCAAACTAGCATTACAAAGTATTCATAACACTAAGTCATAAAGTGACATGATAATCGTACAAGATTTGGCTGATTCTAAAACCACATTAAGGTGTAATATTTAATATCCAAAAAGGTTGTAATTTGTAATGTTAAGTGTCTCTGAAAACATTAGCACTTTTCAAAACGCTGAGTGCTACTTTTACGAGGCCGTATTTGAACAATTTTCCTCAGGTCTTTTTTTGTACAGAATTTGAGTGTGGTGCTTTCATGTGATTATTTTTGAATGAGGAATAATTCCCCAGGGCTAGACTCGCTTCTCCTCGCTGCCCTTTCTTCAGCTGCCATTGTGTGGGCACAAAACCATTTCAACAGGGTCTTCTCAGCAGTACTGTTTAGTTTTATTGAATGATTACGGTGCTCTCCTTTGGTTAGGTTTGTGTGTGTGTATTGGTCTGCTGTAGGTGAGGTTATAGATGGGCCTGTAAGCTGATGGTATACCATACCGCACGATTAGCATTTTGAAGAGCGCCATCATCTTAACCCTCTCATTTTCCTGACCTCAGGTCAAGCCTCATTCAAAGTCTCAGCCATGCGTTTACCAAGCTAACAATTTTAGGTTGTAAGAACATTTCCCCAACGTTTACATTAAGTAACAAAACGTTAAACATGTTATTTTGAATGTTCTAGAGACGTTCAAAACGTCCAGTTTTTTTGCCGTTGTATTAACATCAATGCTTGGTTATAAGAACATTTTTTAAACTCTGTAACATTTTTAAAAAGTTCCATTAACAACTTAAGACTAACGTTTTTGATATATAATGTTAAAAAAGTTCTACTAACTAACTATTATTGCAAGAACCTTTTGATAAATTTGAGAGAACCATTATAGAACGTTAGCCAACATTCTGAGAATGTTTCCTGTGAAGTGAGAAGTGACCACATGCTTTTGACCCAAACTGTTATGCTGCTAATCTCATTCATAATGTGACAATATATTAAAGTAGAAAATTTAAAAAAGAAGCATTTTCACTAGCAGTTCCGTTTAGTTTTAGTGGCAATGCTAATGCTACTGTGTTAATTGTATTTATTGCAGTTAAAGCAAAAGGCAAACACATGGCAACCAGCTTTGTATTGACCACGTTTTGAAGAAGAATGCTAACCCTAACCATGTTACACGGTCCTTAACCATGAACCATCACTCCTGTCCCCGATGGGGATAAAATTGGATCACAAATGTGTCAGAATAAGTCATTGTATCTTCTAAATGCTTCATCCCATGGGAAACCAGGCTAGTGAAAGTTTTATTGGGCTGTTTAATGCAGCAATGGGACACCCAGTAGTGTGTTTGGATTGGTTCTATATACAGTATCTGTTTTACCCAGATCCACACGATCCAAGACACGTGAAGATCTCTGTATCTCCTCTAAACCCAGAGAGGGGCCTGCTGGCAAACCTGACCCCAAACCCTCAGCTCTCTCTGTTGGGTTAGGCTGCTTAAATCCATAGAGTGCTGGCTGTTAACCAACACCTCAGATAAAGATCAGATTCACCGTACTCACACACGGGCCAAAGACAGGATGAAAGGAAGACGAGGAGAAACGGAGAGAAAGTCTGTCAGATTTGTTTACTTGGGCGGTGGGTTGAGGCAATCATTGGGTCAACATGCACAGCAGTAATCGAGTTTATCAAAGAACATGCTATCAAAGAACAGCTGGCCAAGATTGTAAGTAACCAGACACACACACACATGTTTACATACAACATAGATATAGTTCACCAAGTTAAAATATAGACTAACATTTACTAAACATTTAGTATTTTGGAGTGAAAATATTTGATTTGATTTATGAAATACCTTAATTTGTTTCATGCAAAATATAGTGTCCAACTGAATATGTTCATCATGAAATTCACAGCGGCAAAATGCACAGTGACTGCAGACAGCCGGATATAAGCAACCTGACACCAACCGGACGGCCCACCAATCAGGAGAGAGAGATAGATATGAGTTTAAAAGAGTGAGCGAAGAGAAAAAGATAGAGAGAGACAGGCCAAGGGCATTCGTTTACCTTAGCCCTGCTGTTCAAATGAAACCGAAGCTGTCACAACCATGGCGAGCGGTTTATTTCGGTTCCTAATGGAAGGCATCTCACGTTTGGCACAGATGCTGTTTGGCTGTTAAGGGACCCTCCAGTGCTGTTTCAAATTCGACCACCTGAGGAGGGTGACGGAAGGGGACATTGGGGGAAAGCCCCATAATGCTTTTTATGAGAACTGCTCTTTTGCGGTAAAACGTTAGACGTGGAACGAGACTCCAGCAGTGTGAGTGTTTGTGGGTTATTGTTCCCCAGGGCCTCTGCTGGAGAAGTCTGTGGGGACCACGTTCTGTCTGAGTGCTGGGGGTGTTGCAGCCCTCATATAAATGTTTGAAGAATATTCAGACATATTCCAGGAATTTCTGAGTTTGTTCCCACACACATTTTTATGGGGGGCTATAATCGTTATATTTTTAGAGCTTTGTTGTAATTGGCCGTGGTGTGAAAAAACTACAAAGTGTTCAGACTACTGTTCGAATGTTTATTCAGTTAATTAATATTTATGAGACCCCCTTCGGGGTGTTCCTATGCCCCTGCCTTAGGCTGTGTCCTCAAGCTTTGCAGGCAGCATACAGAGCTGGGAAGGCACGATGGCACATCCAGATCCAACGTTAGCATCAAGTGCCGTCTACTGAGACAACAATTTTTACATATAATAGAATAGGCAGAATAGATCCGCATGTGTCCTTCATGGCTTATGGCATCCCACAATCCCGTGCGTGCGGTTTGATGGTTGGTTGAAAGGATTAAAATGGAGTCCTATGGAGCAGTTGAAAGAAATTCATTTTTTCAATGTATAACTCTATTGAGAAACAAGCTTTCAAGTCATAAAATGTTTGATTGGTTGTCTAACGCTCACTTGAAAATGCTGTGGACCGTAAAGCGTGACGTGATGAAACCAGCTCACTTATGAGGAACCTTCAGACACAAAACAGTGCCTGTGAGGTCATCGTCTGCCTGGAGAGTGAGGCTGCAGCCTTTCGGTCATCTCAGTGCTAACTGAGCCTCAGCTGTTTGTTGCGGATAAGTTTCAGTCTGAACTGATCTGAGGTCAGAATGTCAGTGGGATTGGTTGTACCGAGACACATATCAAAGCTAAAGACCCACTGGCGCCTTTAAATGTTCCACTGAGGTGCCGCGGGATGTGTTAGAGGTCGTTGTTGACCTGCTTGAGGCCTTTAGGTCAATTCGAAGAGCTGTAATTTAATTTTTGCTGGTTAGCAGGATTTAGGGCGTCATTGGCAGTTTGAAGCTCTTACTCTGAAACCACCATCCAAAAAACACACCAGCACTTCGGTGTATTTCCTGAGTTAATGACTTTTAGCACACTGACCCCATGACTCCATGTGATGGAGTGATTCCTTCATTCAAAATTATGATCTGATTTTGTTCCAAGTGTAAGATGTTGGCTTGAGTTTGCTGGCACTTAAGAATGAAATAATATGCATATGTGTTTTGTGTCACTCGGCAAGTATATGTTATGAGTCTTTACATTTAAGTTTAGCACCATCACAAATTGGTAAATTTTATTTAAAAAAGGTTTATAATAATTCCGATTATAAAACGTATTTCTCTTGGATAAAATACAGATTTTTTTGTTTTGGAAAGATTGAAATTTAGTTTTTCTGTTTGTTTGTTTTCATCTGTATGTCCTTAATTTTAGTTTTGTCGACACTTTAACCTCCTGATCTGCCCAACGTGTCGGTATTACGGTTGTTTTTACGTTCCTACGCCTCAGCTTGGGCTCTAACAACAGATCTGGTGTTTATAGTCCAATAAATGATTCATAAGTTTAAATAATTGATATGTTTTGGTCATTAGGATACATGGCGCGTTAGCCCTCATTCACTCTGATAGCTTCATTCATTCAGCACCTGTTAGCTCTAGCGTGTCAGTTTAATCTGCGTTTTTGTGTTTGCGCGATGTGAACATTCAAAGTAAGTCGTTCACATACGTCAACCTGTTGGAACACCAAACAAGAGCTTTGAATAGCGTTTAATAATGCATACTGTGTGTCAGTTATGTAATGTATTATTGTCTTTATTGGCTTAGCTAACAATGTTTAAGGGCAATTTATAGTAATAGACATAAACATTTGTGAAATGTTTACAGGACCGGTGTGTAGTTCAATTATGATGTCATTTTTTACTTCTTTCTTTATTTTGTTTTTTTCTTTGTTCTTTTTCAGCTCAAGAAATTCAACAAATGTGGTTGTGCTTCATAATAATTATTTGTAATTACATTGAAAAACGACAGCTTACAGATTTGGAACGACATGGGGCAGTAAATCACAGAACGTTAACTTAATTAACTTTTTTTTAATTAGCATTTATTTATCTAGCATTTTAGCGTGCATACTTAAAGGAGACACTGATGTCTCAGGCGATATCAAAGGGCCAGATGGTGATGTTGAAGAATCTGCGGGATGTTGAATCGAAGAGCTGACGATTCGACTGGAGCGTGTGGACGCCTCCTGTGAGGTTTTTTTTACATACAGCGGAACAGAACGGGGGGTCTTGAGGTGTCTGAACGGTACATGAAAGATCACATTTCTCCTTCCTGCCTTGAGTGCACTGAAAAAGTGGAAGTATGAATACTAATCATTGACACGGAGCCCTTGACTTTGTTTTAACTGTAGATAACTTCAGATTTTGATGTAATGGCTTGTAACCACCATGGGAGTTAACTCATCTTACAATTTTAGATTGTAGGAACATTTCCCAAAAAGTTTTCATTAAATAAAAAATCACAATTGTTATTTTGGAAGTTTTAGGAACATTCAAAACGTCATATTTTTTAAATGTTCATATAATGTTAGACGTGGTATTAACATTATTGCTTGGTTAAGAGAACGTTCCTTAAACTTTTTATATTCTGTTACTTTCTGTAATGATTTCGATATACTCTGATAATACTGATATACCGATAAATTGATATACTAACGTTACGGCAAGAATGTTTTTGATAACTTTGAGAGCTTTTAGAGAACGTTAGTCAATGTTGTGAGAATGTTCCCTGTTAGCTGGGGAGGCGGGACATGTCGACTTTAACATTTAACGATTTTAACAGTTCTGTTGAATATTGATCAGTTTCTAACAGCAGATGATTTAATAAAAATGTAGGTTTGGTTTATAGCGTGTTGGACTGTAATGTCTTGAAAGTATTTCTAGAAAACTTTAAAAATCGTTTTCTGCTTTTGGGTTGTTTGGAGATTTAGACTTGATGATGAAAGGAGAGAGATCTGCTCTGTGGAGGCCTGGAGAGAGCCGTAGTTGGGAAGAAAAAGCTCCAGTTGGGCCAAAGTTGGCTCAGATCCTCTTTAGACCTCCTGAGTGAAATTAAAGCTTTGCGAATCAGATTATTGGTTCCCCAGAGAGCTGTCTCGCTGCCAGCAGACGACTCCCTCCATGCAACCCTGTTATCACCACCCGTCTCTCTCTCTCTTTTTCTTCTCTTTATCTCACTGTAAGTCAGGAAACTAATTTCAGGGCAATCAATAATAGTCTGTGTCCTTTCTTGTTTCCTTTGCATATTTACTGGGCTATTGTCTTTCAATAAGCCCTCAACATAAACCTAATTTATTAGCCATTGACACCAATCTGTCCAATCTGTTTATACATCTGTGAGTACAATTGATAAATTGAAGGTACAGTAGAGGCATTTTCCTAAATTGTGTGTTTAGGGTGGGTCTATAAGCCTGTTGATAGGCTACTGTAAGCCTAAAAATAAAAATATCAACCTTTGACAAGGATATTAATTATTAAAATTGATCAAAGCTAGTGTTAACATTGTTCGATACCGATTTGGAATTGGTCAAAAATTCACAAATTACATTTGTGAAATATGGCATACACTCTGCTTTCTGCAAAGCAAACAAAACAAATACTTATAAACATCATAAATAAGCCACTGGCTAAATAAGTGTTTATAAGTATTAAAGTGAAACATTTATTGTTGTGCTTATTTCATAAATTTGGCGCTTATCACCGTTTTCATTGCATTGAGATAAATTCTCGGTTAACACAGTCACAACACCTACTATGCACTATGTTCATGAATAACCAATAGATGCTCATTATTATTCATGAGCTAGAGTAGGTGTATTCATGTGCGCTGAACCTTAGATTGTGATGTGCAAGAAAGAGAGAGAGAGACAGAGCGAGAGAGATGGGTGAACGAGGGAAGGGGGTGTGTCTCTATGAAGAGGGGTTAGTACAGCGCGTGTGTAGATGAATGCTAGTTTGGATGAGAGAGCGGCAGTGAGACAGAGGTGTAGGAAACATCCTACACACGCACACTCGTTCACAAGGAATTCTGCTACACCACACGAGCCCGTCAGTGCTCGGTTTCAACACAAAGACGACGAGGTGAGACATACTCACTGATGAGAGACGTTACTCCACATTTGAGGGAGAACCCTGGTGTGTGCGTGCCCTGCTGCCGGAGAGCTGCGGGGGAACCCAAAACAACACGATGGGCTGTAACCTGTGTGCACTGCAGAAGAGAGAGGAACATTACAAACTGCTGTACGAGCTTGCACAGGTGAGTCGAGCCTTTAACTGGAACCTAAATAATGTGACATCAGGAGACATGAAATCCTGTTCCATCTTTTCCGGCAATATCTTCTCTCATCTCTAGAAAGCTCTGTTAGAATTTGTGTTTACGTTTAACAAACACTTACATTTGTAATTCAAAGTGATTTACAAATGTGAGAAAAAAACACACATATTGAGTTAGTGAAAGTATTTGTAGCCCTATCAGTGTTGCAAATAGTGATTATAAAATCTGTTGTATTTTAAAGGTGTCTTTTAAAGAATTTCAGTTCTTTGGAAGTTTTTCAGGGGAACTCACAGTCATTGTGATGAACTTCTTAAAGGTACTGAGAACTGAACTGAAAACATTTATGAATGACTAAAGGACGATTTGCAGCATGTGCTCTTAACAGCTGTATTCATTAATATAGAGGCATATTGTTGTATATGATGCCTTCAGGTAGGACAAGGAGAATTGTGGGATTGCGTGCATTGGCATAAGAGTAAAGGTGAGGTGTGAGATAAAGGAAGCTAGCTTGCGTGCATACTGCAGTATAAAAATAACAACAGAAGTAGATATTCAAAGTTCCACTATAGATTGCACAGGTAGATTCAGGTGTTTGCTTTTAGTGATGTACTGTTCACTGATGAAAGATCAGTTTCAGAGTGATGCTGATGATGCTGATCTCAAACCAGTTCAACCCCTGGAGGTCAAACACCAAGCGTGACAAAGAATATTTTCATGTAGCTCTGATCACAGCCTCATTAAACTGTTGTACAAAACGGCTTTGGTCCCTAATTAGATGTTAAAACATGGCTTTTGTCTGTGTGAAGCCAATCTGGAAGATTATCTCTGTCGGTGGCTGGCTTGAGGTGATAGGAGTTTGAACCCTACTGATTTCAAACAGCAGGTTTTTGAGGGAAGTCCCTCAGTCAGGTTTAAGCCCAGCCTCACCTTTGCAGTCAATGGTACGCTATTGCATGCTATTGTGAGGTATTAGGGGTAGTAAAAAAGAGAAACTGGCAACGTTTTTGTAAACTACCGCTTTGACATTCTGGTAATTGGTGGGTTGTAGTTGACTTAAATGACACAAGTGACTTGGTATCCATGTTGGTCCCTTTGGTGTAGTTTTGTTTGAGCTGCAGTCAACCAGCAATAGAAACAGAGATAAGAAGGATGAAATACAGTTTAGATCAGAGAGCAAGGAACAAATGCAACATCTTCAGAAAGGATAAAGGTACTAGGAGGTTAAAAGTGAGTGAATTCTCCGCAGAGCAGAATCCCAGGCTGATACGGAAAGTGTGTCAAGGAGTCGTTGCCTCGGATTTCCCCGTGTTTTTTTTGTTGCCCATTTAAATATTCAATTTCGGTGTTTTTGAGAAGGAATCAAGGAGAATTTGGGCAAGAGGAGCAGACACGCGTAGTGTACGACAACAATAACACACACACGTAAAAACAGACACAAACGCATGCTCACACACAGCAATTTCACAAGCTCTGACGATTTTGACACTATTCCTGGCTCCACGACCCTTTTAGCCCGTGTGGTCTGTGAGATTTATGAGTTGAGTGCTACTGTTTTCCCCTCTGCGGGCACACCATGGAAATGTGTTCCTTCTTTGTTACCTACATTACAAAGACATCCCAGTCTCTCTCTCTCTCTCTATTGGGGTACTTGACTGTGTTTTTGTTCAGTCAGCAGTAACCATGTTTTGGACTTCAAGGTCTTAGCTCAGTCTGAAATGTGCTTCACCTCGGCTTGATCCCTCAATCCGTAGAGAGCTGACGGTCACACTCGCTGTGATTGGCTGCCATTTATGCATTATGATGTCACGTGTGAAGTTTCATTGTGGCTTGAGGCCGACATAGCGTAAAAGTCATTGATATCAACTGAACTTTTAAAATTACAGCGTCTGAGAAGGAAAACTACAGAGCACGTGCAGAGGTTGGTGTAAAGATCTGCAGATGTTCTTCAGAATTTGAATGATTGCCATTATTCATATAGTTCTTCAAATCACCTTCCATTTACGTCTTGGTTTATTACACATATGATTATGCTTTCTTACATATATGAATATGCAATTACAGTGTAATCATCTCATTTCCATTAAACACTATTTACTATATTTAAATACACTATGCCAAATTCTGTTCTCTCTTCCCCGAATTCGGTGCAAATTATGGCTGATGCATATTCATATATTAAAAGCGAATGCCTGCTTTCGCTTATTTATTTGAACATACCTCATTTAACCAAACGCTAACTAGTTACTATTAAAATCAAGCTAGAAATGAAATCCAGCACTTACTCTTTACACTATGTAATGCAGGCGTTTAGTTTTTGTCTGATAAGTTCAGTAATTTGCTGGTCACCATGTTAGTATCAGGTGATCGAAGGCTGTTTGGGTAAGTGGAGCTGAGATCCAGAGTCTCACGGGAGCCGTGCAGTTTACAGCCTTGAGCAGGAGTCTGCATGGGGACACATGCTGTGTTTGTGGATCAAATACACATTTTCAGCACTCTAGTTAGTAGTTGCTCCATATTGTGATATATTGTAAACTAAGGGATTGAATTTTAAAGATGTTTCCAAGCAGCTCATTAAAGCTGGAGTGTGTATTTTTTTCACTAACATATTTGTCCTGTCTTATCTTAATATTTAGAGACAAAATAAGTGTTTGTTTGTTAATTTCCCAGAAAAGTGTGTAATACACTCTGTGGTGTTATTAAACAGCGTTTGTTTGAATATTCCAACCAGCCCAACATAGCAAAATTTGCTTAACTAATAGCGTGTATCTGGTTTTTTTACTGAGCTGATTTGCATAGTTGTTAGGATATTATTGCACATGTAAATGCAATATTTTTGCAGTTTGGTTGGATAACACCAGAATTGCAGAGATGACATTCTTTAGCTTTAATTTAAAATCATTTTAACTCACTTGAACTGAAAAGGATTTGGAATTTACCTTTAAACTAGTTACATAATCTGCCAGAAAATCTGCGTAATTTTAATGAACTTAAGCAAGCTGGCATTGAATCACAGTGGCTGTCAGCCGCCAGCTAACCTCTGCACACCCTACAGTGGCCATCGACGGTTCGGACAGGAAATGCCAGTCCTATGAGCACTAACTAGCCATATGGATCTGGATGTGTTCGACTGAACCAGGCAGTCACAGTGTATTACGGCCTTCAAGTTTAATGGACGTCCAGATGGAGGACAACCTTCAGAGAGGCTTGCCAAGAGGAACTCGCATTTGTGTGTGTGGATGCTGGATGCCTGAACCAAGATCTTTTTTATATTGGCATCATCACAGCTGGTCCATGTCCCCCGTCCCTCACTAGGGACGTTCTCATCTGTCTTCTTCTCCAAAACATTTCTTTGAATGATGCTCCTTGCTCATGAAACACGATCTGTGTAGACCGACATATAGACAGAGTGTGTACAGAGAAGCTTGTAGTTTTGATGGATCTTTTGACCATATTGGATGTCTGGAAGTCTGACGGAAAGCTCAGGCCCTGATGATTGTATCAGCAGTGTGTTTGATGGAAATCTCATTTAAAACTCATATTTTGGCCTGTATGTATTGAACCCCAGCGTGATTATTGCTAAAAATAGGTCGTCCCTTATTCAGCCGGTTGTGGTCGGCCGATTTTCTGATTTTGTGAAATGACAGGTGTGGAGTTCATCTTTTTCTCCTGATCTGGAAGGAGAGCAGATGACCTTCTCCGGACCTCCTGTCTCATGTCATTTACATAGCCACTGATCTTCCTTACCAGACACGCAGTATTGCCTGGTGCTACATAGTGTGTGTTTATATGGCAATTTCCCAAGGAATGTGCAAGCTGATAAAATGCACTGCAAGTCGCATAGGATAAAGGCACGTGCCAAATGCATACACATAATGTAAAGGTTAATATTTATTATGTATATGCCATTGGCTGTTATAACTCCCTGCAGGGTCATTGCTGTTCCCGGAATCAGAACCCTGTCTGTACCGCTCAGGTTTCATTGAATTGTACACTTCCGTCTGATCTAGTTTCTGTGTGACAGTCTCTCGAGTGAAATTAAGAAGTGACCTTTTCTTTTCTTGCGTTATTTCATTTTAAAAAGCGCAGGCTTGACCTTTAAATCTATATAGACAATTCAATCGAGCAGCCAGACTCTCTACCTGCTCTCCACTCTAATTTTCCGCCTATACCACCTGCGTGGCCACACTAGCCATGCAGAAATGTGCCCTGTATCTGGCCTTTGTGTACTGTGAAGTAATTATTTCATTGGTTCATATGTGTCACATGGCTCGTCCTTAAATAGGTCATATTGTACATTTGGCCCCTTTAAGCATTTTTCCACATAAAATCCAGTGTATACACTGTAGCATAACACAGGGGGACTGCGGGTCTGAATATTAAATAGACAATGATGTATAAATGTGGGCAGGGTTGTTACATTTTTTTTTGGAGTTTAGTTTTCATAAATGGTCTGAGTGGACAAGAGACAGAGATGAAAGAGACAGACAGACAGACAGACAGACAGACAGCAAACAGACGGATAAATCGATAGACAGACAGAGATGGATGGACGGATGGATGGACAGACAGACGGATAGATAGATAGATAGATAGATAGATAGATAGATAGATACAGTCTCATTTTAGCAGAATTAAAGGTTTTTGTCTGATATCTGACAGGGCATGACCTGCTTGTCTGCACTGGACACAATGTTGTGTAATTCCTGCTGGGATTCAGAGCTGACTGGTAATTATGAGAAGTTATGGAGTTTGGTCTGTCTTCATCACGCAGTCCTCTGTGAGTCGCCCCACATGCCAAGTGGAATGGGGCTGATTACACCCCGTCACACATGGGCGAATGATAAACAGGGCACTGAATCTACACACTGCAGTTCATTTGACTTAATGAGCAAAAGTAGGACGGTATAAAATGAAATATTTCAACATCTGGCGTGAACCTTTTCCGCACGGTTATTGGATTGTATCTTGTTAAATTAAGCTATTTTTAAATGTAGCCTAGATTGTTTTGTGTTGATTAGTTTTATATTTATTGGATCTATATATTGCTGGATTTATAATGCATCAGAGCATTGTGGACTGATCCGTTTGTAATTAACACACAATTAGCAGGTATATAAGTCTGGGTGGCAATCCTTAATATCCCATCTGGCCACGCACCTAGGGAGAAAATAACTCGTACATTGGGCATCTGCTGCTGTATCTAGTGAATAAGAGTTTGAGGGCCCTTCAGATTTATTTGCATAATCTACGGATTGCACGTGTGTTGCATGCACAGTGTTAAAAAAATCAGTGTGTATTGTAGTTCCGCACAATAGCGCAGTCCCTCTGCAAAATTGGCATGCTGACCAAATGATATAGACTCTTTGTGCAAGGTTACAGCACAAAAATAGATCTCGGTGTGGCTTCTTGTGTCTGCGTCTGGCACTGAAAACATAAGGATGATACCCAACCCCCACCTCTCTCTCTCTCTCTCTCTCTCTCTCTTTCCCTCTTTCTTTCTCTCTCTCTTGTTTCTAGAAGGTGAGACACGGTGTTTAAAAATAGTGAGAAAGAAAACAGTGAGCAGAAAGCTCAGGAATTGTGGGACACTAAACGTGTAATAATTATCAGGGCTAACAGAGATGTGTGTGTTTATATGTGTGTGTGTGTACCTGTATATACACTATGTGACCAAAGGTATGACACCCAAACAATACATCCATTTAATTTGAACACCCTGGGCTTAATAGGCAGTTAGTTCACCTTTTGCTGCTTTACTCAACTGGCAAGACTTACCGTCTAGATGTTGAAACATGGTGACTTCCAGTCAGACACAAGAGTATCAGTTTCAGAAGTTTACAGCTGGTTCAGATCTGGGCTTTGTGCAGGTAACCAAGAACTTCCACATTAGACCTTATGAACCATTTCTTTATGGCCCTTCCATTGGGAGATGCAACTGAGATCTTTGGTTCTGTTAGCATATTTTTGACCGTATTTTACCGTAAATTGATTCTAAAATACTGTTAAATATGAAAGAAAAATTGTTTAGGACAGATATTGTACCTGCATCTGTTTATGGCAGATATGATTGGACATATTTTACCTATCATCAGTAACACACATACGCTTTCAAAGAGGTCACTGCTCTTGTCTGTTCCTCTTGGCTGGCCCCGGACCCCTGGGTGAGCGTCAGTCTGTCAGAGAGACACGAACTGGCCTGGGTCATGTCCCATTTTTTGTGTGTTGAATGCTTTGTCTGTAATTATGCTGAGTTCCGTAGCTCTCAAAAGTTCCTCTGTGAATGACCGAGAACTTCAGACCTGTTTGGTGCATCTTAGGATTTTTATTTGATACGGTGACACCATCAAACTTGTGTTGGGTTTCCAGTGTGCTTGAAAAGTCATTAGCGGTTCTCTGAGGTCTTCGCGTGGGCCGCGTGCGTATTAAGTATCAAACGACCCATCTGTGGTGTACAGAGTAGTGTATCCAACCTGTAACCAGATCTGCTTCTTGAAACATCAGTGGGGTTTAGCAGATCCTTTTATGGGAAATGTTGTTTTATGTTTTGACCACTGCTAGTCGTCACATAGGGATGTTGTCACAAGAAGTCAGAAGTCCAGTAACACAAAAACACAAAAGTGATTTCCTCAGCATTGCTTGAAGGCTGATTCACGTTTGTGATTAATTCTATGTAAAATATTCGAAATATTCATAATGTTTAAATTAAAATACCATTAGCATGTTTTTGCTATGGCCATTGGGTAAACAAACACGAATATAATTAAACCACGCTAGCTTACATATTTTATGAAGGAAGATTAAACCCCAAAAACATATTTTCTATTAATCTACGACCATTGCTAGCATCATGCTGTACCAGTTAAGCTATATACAATGTTTTTCAAAAATAAATTAAAAATATTAAAAGTGTGACGGCTAGCCCCGGTCGTTCCTTACTATCTAATAATGTTGTTTTTTTATCCGCTTATTGAAATCCTGTCGCATGTCTGCTGATTAGCCAATTATGCCAATTTATGCTCGAAGTCATTCGTAGAGCGACTGTGAACGCGGATGTTGACTCTGTTGACACGCTGAATGGAGCTAAATTGCACTCCAAAACAACCCAGCGTGAGAGACGATCTTAAAGTGGGCGTGTGTATTTCTCCTTCTGATCATCTCTTGAGGAGCGTTCAGGTGTGAAGGACTGTGTTAATTTTACTGTCTAGCTTCTACAGGAGCGGAATCCAGCCCCACGCATGCGGAAAACGTTAATTGGCGCGTAACGGGAAGATCCAGGAATTACACACACAATCCGAGAAAAAATATATTTCACGGCTGGTAGCTTATTATAGAGATGTCAATTTAATTTAATCTATTTTACACACTTGATAACATCATACCTGGATTTGCAGGTTTGCAAAGATGCGTGGCTGATGCAAGCATTGAAAGATTGTGTTTGTGTGAATTGTTTTGTGTATGTGATTGGATTGGTGTGGAGGTGTGCGACAAAACTTTTGTGCTTTGGATGTAAAAGAGTTATTAAAAACACACCAAGGGTTTTTGTATGTATTGATAAAAATTATTTTTAAGCATTTGGAAGAACGTTTTAACCTAATGGACTTCAAGGTACCCTAATCCTTGATCTCTCTCTCACACACACACAGAGACTCCAATCTCTGTTTTCTGATCATCTTCTTGTCTCATGAACCCTCACGTACCATCAGTAAGATTCAAATTAGCAAAATCGGGATCTTTCCGTGCAGCATCTGAACCTGTTTAAGCACACATACCCCTGATCAAGTATTCCCACCAAAATCCTACATTAAAGTCATTAGGGAATTTTGGTGGGGCTGCTCCCACCAGAGAAATCAGATGGAATAATGAAGCATACACACCGAAACCATTAATCACGCCCAGATCTGTCTCTCCTGCCCTCTCCTCAGCCCGACTGCAGTGCCCATAACTCTTCTTGTCCTGCTTGACTGATCTCATAGGTATTTTAAGGCTGAGGCACGAGTGCGTCGCCCTTCAGGCACAATCTGAATTTTCAATGTCCGGTCGAGCAAACGTCAGGGGGTACAAAAAGGTAGCGCATTTAGCCCTGATCTTTAGGTCACTTGTTTGTATCTTGTAAAGTCTCGCGTTATTGTATGTTCACTATGATTGATGTTGGCATGGACCACAGCATTTCTGCTTTGACATTTATCGTGAACTTTGAGGTCGAGTTCAGTCACACGGCCCAACCAATAGCGAAATTGGTTTTGGTCCGGTATTTTTGTTCAGTAAGGATCATTTTTGAAGTTTCATGCCATGTGCTCCATCTGATTCTGAGCCAAGTGTGTTTGAAATACAACTTCCAAAAAATCGTGTCTTCGATCATTAAGTTGCATGGCACAATTGTAGGTTACAAAACAATACAACCCCACACACTAACAGATTCAACGCACACAACTCATTCAAAGACAGCGCGTGTCATGAATGCGCGTTTGAAGAGCGCTCGAATCAGGATGTTGTTGCAGGCAATGAGGACGAGGTTTTATGAATGTTTTGTTGACACGGCTTGTCATAACCCGTGTCATCCTCGGCTGAATTCTGCTGAAAGACTCATTAGTCAGACATACACAGACACAAACAAGGGTCTCTGTGATATATGCGCCTGTTATTTCAAATGCGTTATTGAGGCAGGATACTAAAACCACATTCATGATGTTGGATAATGTGAGTACAAGGGATATAGTCTCATTTTTAATAATGATGCCAAGTTATTATCTGTATAAGTAATCTTTTATTTGTCCGGTTTGTCTGTAATTTGTTTACTACGCCTGAATTAGATATGTGTAACAAGACAAAACCCATTTTAGTGCTATAAATAAATAATAAATTGCACCAAATTTCAGAATTCTCTCTCGTTTTCCCTCTCTCTCTCTCTCTCTCTCTCTCTCTCTCGCTCAGTCATGAATTTTGTTAAATTGCCTCTCATTAATTTCATGCCACGTTGATTAATTGATTCAGAGACGACAGGAAAAACAGCATATGCAAATAGTTCATAGTTTCTTTTTGAGTATGTAAATATTTTAAAGACACGGCAAGAAGTTAAACAATCTCTGTGTAAATCTGATGATTGCTGTGGAGATACATTTACTCCTTTTAAATATAATAGAGCTGATTATTAACACAAAGTACATTCATGGTGTGTGATGGGGTGTTTTTATATGTTGGAAGAAAAGCTTTTTCTCTGTTATGCTTTTACGCTTGTTCTCTGTGGAAGTCTTCTTCCAAACAACCACTGACACTTTTTGAGTTGACATAATGTGTTGTGTGTGTTTGTGTGTGTGTGCATGCCTGTAAACTGTTGCCTTTTCTGCTGTTCGGTCACAAGGCCAAAAGGTCCTCATCAGTTCTTATCTCTAATGCCACATGTGTTAAACAGCACACGCACACACAGACACACAGTCTTATCACTTCTTTGTGTTTATCTCGCATGCGCAAATTGTTCAGCTTGGAGTAAATAAACACGGCAGCGCGTCACCTGATGAGAACTGACCCAGATATGATAGCTGTGACACACACACACACACACACACACTGTACTCTCCATCACTGATGTTGGACCACAGATAGAGGTTCTTACCTTCTCCTCTCTCCCCTTCACCGTTCCTGGTCCTCTTGAGGCGCAGCTGCTATTATGAAAGTCTGCAATCAATATGGCAGTTTTGAGGTGGCTGTGGACCATTCCAGCTTCAGAGCTTGTTATCGACTCAGGTGGCACCTGACCTTTAGTGAGTCGTGTATTGAGGTGGAACGTGCGGTTGAGCAGCTGAGAAAGTGGCGGTCGTGTTTCATTGAAGTCAGTGACATTTAATTTCATATCGCCGTGGATCGACATTGACCAAAACTCCAGAGTTTGTTTACCTGCTGGATTGAGGACGAGAAACATCTGTAGGAATTTGTGAGAATAAGCTGCTGTAGCTGTTTCTCAATACCAATTATACCACGGTGGTGACTCCAAGTAATAACTGTTGCTATCTTACAGTATTCTCCATTGGTTTATGGTGTATATTGCTTTATACATCATGTATTCTTGCTCAGATAGACTTAAATAGCTTCACAGTTGTTCTCAGCACCTTCCCAAATGTGCACTGTTCGGTGATTTCCATAAAAAATATTGTAGTACAGAATAATTGTAGAAGGATAAAAAATGCACACAGACTTCTAAATGTTGTTTTAGTCGTGCAATCTGATTGGAGCACGTTTTTCAGTTATTTATTCAATATACATCAGTCCCTCAGTAATTGGACCATGATCTTCTCATGTTTATTGTGGATGTGAGGTCCATCTGTTTCTTCATCTTATCGTTTTCTGGTTGTGTTGTGCCTAAATAGCTCATTTCCACTTGATGGTAACACAAGCTTTAGCTCCACACATCTGTTGAGCTTCCGTGCACTGATGACCCAGGCCTGCTCAGGAGATGGGACTCAGGAGGGAAAGAGGCTCTTCATCTCTGTGTGGATTCCTTGAGTGTTCTGTAAACACGGCTGGATTAATTGGCCCATACGGTGAGACTTAACTAGTTTGAAGATCTCATGCTCTCCTGTCTTCCTGCAAGGAACCTTGCGTGATCAAGAATCAAGCTTTGGACATTGTCGAGCTTATTTAGATTTTGACGTTGATGGTGTTTGGAGGAGGCCAAAGGTCACAGTCATGTTGTATCAGATGTGAAGGTTGTTCCCACTGATTCCAACAGCAGTTGTGCCTGACAGCTTAAGGTGCCACAATGGTCTTGAGGCTGCTTTATATTCATGACAGTCAAAAATAATGTCTAAGATGTAACAAGACAGATGCCAACATTAGGTTATTTTGTGGTTACTTTCTATCTCTAATATATATAGATTTGATGTTCTTGTCCGTTTAAATGAATTGTCTCAGGTGCGATTCTGTCTTAAATAAATGTTTTAAAAGCTGGATACTCTGATTCTCTAACAAGCTCATTTAATTGGTCAGGCATTGAACCTGCTGGAGCGGTTGAGTGAATTCTGATTGGGCGGTTTTGACAGGTGTCAGGTGCAACCTGTCAGATGTCACATTGATTACACAGACTGTTGAGTCCCATGTGAACCTCATAAATCAGATATTCATATATAAACGAATAGAAACGTTTTTTATTAAGGATATTTTGGGAAATATAAAAAAAAAATTATTTGGTTGCAACTGTCAGACTTTTACAAGAACTAGTTTTTATTTATGTGTTTAGGTTATTGAATAATTTTGTTTTAAGTTATGGTTTTGGCCTGTATTGTTTTTAGGTGAAAGGGCGAGACTTTTCGAAGTCTGGACATGAAGGGCCAGTGGAAGCCATGCAGAAGGACCCCATTGTGGTGCAGGTGCTAAGGCGAGGCCACTCGTCCCGGAACCAGAACAGCCTACAGGAAGCGCGTGTGGTGGATGTTTGCACTCAGACAGACATCACCTTTGAGCACATCATGGCTCTGGCTAAGATGAGACCCAGTACCCCACCTGTGCCAGACATCTGCCCCTTCCTGCTGTCTGACAGGTACATGCACTGTCACTGTATGCTTTACAGATATATTAATGTTTGTCAACTATATTACTACATACGTGAAAAGCTAATTCAGTTACAAGAACACACCATAAAATTGTACACAAGTTTTTCTCTCCCTGACAAATGCTGTTTCTTGACAACGTGTGGACCTCTACCTTAGACGGTCCATCTGCGTCTCTGAACCATTCGAGCCGGAATTTCAGCGACGTTATTCCCAAGAATTTCTTCATCACCAGGCAACAGCCGTAACCCCTCCTCCCTCTCGGAATATCCTCCACCACTGTTGTAAAATCACGCAGCTGCCTATGTGTAATTATTGTAGTAGCTTCCCTTATCCATTTCCTGTAATGAGTAGTATGCAGGGTGATTAAAACCTAATGGAGTGCTGAAATATCAGGCTGGCTGGCACACTGGTCTCTCTTGGTATTTTATATCCTTTAATAGTCATTCAACTACTTCAGATTGTCCAATGAGACACAAATCATTCAGGCCCTCAGTGCTGTGTTTCTGTGGATGATCTGATTAGTTCTGTCCTTATGTGCTTGTTTGTGTGTGTGTGTGTGTGTGTGTGTGTGTGTGTGTCTGGCTATTTGTTGTGGGATGTGTGTGGGTGGGTTAGCTATATATTGGGGACAAATGTGTATCCAAAAGTGAGCAAAACCAAAATCTGAGCAAAACCTCCTTTTGGGGATGTTCTCATGTGTAAGAACGCTATAAAAATATAGAAAATAAAGCTTTTTTATAAAATTGTAAGTGTGTGTGTGTGTATGTTTGTATGTGTGTGCAGTTGGGCTTTGCACAGATTGCTTAGGATCTTGGAACAGTTCATTAAGAAATTGCCCTCCAACATAATGTGTTAACAGATTAATGAGTAATGTTTGTAATTACATACGTCCTGTGACTACAAACAAATTCTGTTATCATCTAATGAGTGTAACGCGTGGCTTTGGGGTGTGTTTAATGTTGAGCATGCTGATTTAACAAACAGAATACTGCACACAAATCCAGCACAGTACATGATGTTTGTTTCTTTTGTTCTTTTGTCCCTAGCTGTCACTCCATTCAGACAATGGATCATGAATATTTTGATTGTCCAGAGTTTGTATCGAGCACTCAGGCAGAAGTGGAACGGGCCGATGAATTTGAATGTGAGGTGAGCAGACGGCCACAGGTTCCTAATCAGTTAAAAAGCAGACGCATTTTCCGTAATGAAATTCATATTTTTTATGGGTTCCAACATGTGTGGGACTCATAAAGCAAAAGAATTCCAAAGGGAATTTTCGCCTTTATTAAAGGAATACTTCAACCAAAAATGAAAATTCTGTCATATTTACACTTGTGTCGCTCCAAATCCCCACAGATTATTACTATAAATCGAAAAGTAGAATTTTTGAACATTCATGCAACCAATATTTTTATTGATCATATTTGTCAAGCTCTAGAAGGACAACAAACAAAAAAGGTTTGGAATGACATGAGGGTGAGTAAATAATGACAACCATCTTCTCTCTCGGGTCCTGCATTAGTCCACATCTCTTCATGCATGGACGAGCTTCTATGGCAGATAACTTCAGCCTGTCACAAGCTGATCTTTCAGAACCGACCAGAAGAAATCTAATGACATTCTCAGGGTGCCACTCGAACCATCAAAATGGGACACACATCAACACATTAACTCTATGATCTGGAACATTCTTGGGAGTTCTGTTGGTAGATGATCTACTTTAGGGAAGATTAGAAGATTATTCTCCTCGGCAGACCAGTTGATCCCGTTCAACAAACGTGTGGCCTAAAACAATGGGCTTGAGGAAAATATGAGTATCGCAGAGCTTCTAAACGATCAACGTGTTGTTGTGCACAATGTCTATTGTGCTGACTGACAGTAACTCAGGACCGGTGTTTGCCTGTTTATATTGCACCACGGACATCGGCATGAAGGTGTTGGTATCTCATTTTTAAAAATGATTTGCCAAATAAGGAGATGTGACAGTTTGGTGTATGTGTTCTTGAATGAGAAGGTGGACCTTCATACAGCCGCTGTAGTAAATCTGGATAATGTGAGGGAAGGGCAGGTTGATGTATGACGCTAGTACTCGGTCAGAACCGTCGACCGGTAAATGAGTCGGTCTGCTTGATTGAACCGAGCCGTCGGTTAGTGGTTTCCCTAGTTATAGCTAACCGCGTTTTTGACGAATGTCTCTCCAATGCGATGCTATTGATAACGTCAAACTCTGACGTATATCCTAACAGCCTTTTTTATGATATCAGTGTTCACACTGACCGCATCTCCTGCAGGACTTATTTGATGGTATTACGTGACTTTTCATTCCAGCTGTTGGTCAACGGTCACAGCACTAGTGCCCGTGAGACCGCTCATCCGCCACCTAATAAGCTGTCAGTTTTTTAATCAAAACCTGAGAGATGGATTGTTTTATTTAGTGATTTTTTGGGGGGGATTTTTCTCTTAAAGGGATAGTTCATCCAAAATGGAAAATTCTTCCATCACTTACTCACCCTCAGTGTCATTCCAAACCTGTGTGACTTTTTTGCTTCTGAGGAACACAAAAGAATATTTTTTGAAGCATGTTGGTAACTAAACAATGACACCCATTGACTTCTATTGTATGGACACAAAACCACTGTGACATTTCTCGAAATAAACTATATTATGTTTGTTCATTTATGGTCTTGAATGAAATGGAACATTCAGCATCATGTTTAAGTGACTCATATTTGTGTGTCACAGGAAGTTGAGCTCTGCCGAATGAACAGTCAGGAAAAACTGGGTCTGACTCTTTGTTACCGCACTGACGAGGATGAGGATGCGGCCATTTTTGTCGGTCAGGTGGGTACTTCTATTGCTTTTTCAGGAAGTCATAACTTTTTTCCCAACCAGTTTTATATTATAAGAAGAAAAGCTTGTTTTATGGTTTTTAATGCAACAATTCTCCTCGTCACTCAGAAATCTGTTGAATTTCTTTCATTCGTCATCAAACACAGATGGCAACCACGAGCGCAAAATTTAACACAGGCCATCAAATGAATCTAACCGACCCCTTTATAACATCAATTTACATTTTAAAAGAAGTCATTAACAGATAAAAGTTCGATCCAGTCGAATTCCTCCACATCACCGTAAAATCAAAAGCGTTTAATATGGAAAACTCGTGGACAATTTCCTCCTTTCCGAAGTTCAAACGGCAGACGACGATCTGCCAGAACTGAGCCAAGCATGAAGAGAACACACATTTCCCAACAGATCTGGAAAATGATTCTGCGTATGTGCGGTTCTCTCTCACCGTTTTAATTGCTGATTTTAATTAGCGGGGAGCGGCACCTCCCTCGTCTCCTGTGGGGTGTAAAATGCCACTTTTTCTCCTCTCACCTCCTCTGCCCACTCAAGGCAAACAAAGACACAAAAGAGGGAGGTGCATTTCAACACACACGGGAGAGAATTATTGTACAGATGTTGCCGGTTCTTGCTCCATTTTTCAGTCAGAGATATGCAAATGCAGACCACCTGACATCAGACAGAGACGACTGCTCTCTCTCTCTCTCTCTCTCTCTCTCTCTCTCCAACTCGCTCTCTCTCCCTCTCGCTCTCTTTCTCTCTCTCTCTCTATATATATATGTGTGTGTAGCCTATACTAATTAACGTATATATTATTATGTACAGAACATATGGGTGCTGTATACACATTATGGTCATTTTGATCTGTTCTATTAATTCAAATTAAGATATATGGTTAATGTAATCATGAATTATTCAATTCAAATTCAATTCTCATTTATTTAAATGGCGCTTTTCACAATACATTCCGTTCCAAAGCTGCTTTATAGAAAATAAAGCTGTAAACCCGTTTGTATGTGATACAGGATATTGCTACTTGACAGGCACCATTTAAACTCATTATTACATTGTTTTGGTGATAGGTAATAGAATCATATTAGGTGTGTGTTAAGATGAAATTTGACCATTCACGTATTAACATCATGTCCGATGTCGTCAATAGGTTGAGCCCAACAGCATAGCTGCCCGGGACGGGCGTATCCGAGAGGGTGACAGAATTTTACAGGTGCATATAAACACACACACTCATTCACATTCAGAAGACTGTAGCTTTCTGAAGCCTTTAAAATCATATTCTTCACTACTGTTACTATTCACTACTAAAATATGTGTACATGAATTTATATACACACCTGCATTGTGGGGACCAGCCAGCGGCCCCACGAGGAAAATTGTTTATGAAATATACTAAATGGTGCTTTTTTGGTAAAAGTAAAAATGCAGAAAGCTTTCTGTGAGGGTTAGGTTTAGGGGTAGGGTGGGGGTATATGCAATTTGTACAATATAAAAGTCATTATGTCTATGGAAAGTCCCCACAAAGCAACCTAACGTGTGTGTGTTATACATATACATACATATACCCAACAAAGCCAGTCACTAGTGCACAAAGATCATCACGATAAACTCCAGTTAAATATCAGTTTAAATATCTTTGCTATTGTAGTATGTAGACAGAGTCGATGTGACATTCAGCGGTGACCGTAGGGTTAAAGGTTTGGAGAATTTATGTGCAAAAGAAGATAAAGAGAGAGAGAGATACAGCCAAAGGACATGAAGCATCTTTGGATGTAGCAGTAAGAGAGATGAATGCAGTGGCTCAGCTCGCGTCTGTCTCGGTCACTCCACCCCTATTATCTTCCCATGACAGTACCATTACTCTACAGGAGCAAAGATGAACGACACCCGTCAGATGCCGGTTAATTGTATGTCTGGGCGTGTGTGCCGCCAAAATGCTTTTATAAATGCTGTGGCTACTCCGGCCCAGTTGGCAGGCTTAGTAATCAATGCGAAGTCTGTCCCCCAGTAAATGCATAATTGACTGGAGGTTGTTATCTCACGGCGGGGGCTTGGTGTTGGTGCGCGCGCAGGGAAATGCAATTTTGCTCCACTTCTGTCATTGATGAAGTGTGTTTCCCGGTATGAAGATCTTGACAGTCTATCATTATCTTTGTGTGCGAGTCATTGTCTTCCCGAATCCATGTTTCTTCCAGATAAACGGTCATGACGTGCAGGACAAGGAAAAGGCTGTTGCTGTTCTCTCAGATGAAAATTCCAGATCCATAGTGTTGCTTGTCACCAGACCTGAAGGACAGGTGAGCTAACGGGCATTGTTGACAATCTCAACCTGCGATCTCAGCTACTGCCAATACCTGTTAGGAATATGAATGCTGGCTCTTTAAATATTTGAGTATTCGACAGACAATTTCTAAGATACTATTGCATGTATTTTTCAAGAAAAAGCCATCCTTAGCCATGCTAATTTTGCCAAACCTTGACTCCTTGGTTTGTTCAGAACTGGTGAGTTCTATCTGTTGGTGAGTTCTGTCTGTTCTCTTTTAGATGGATGGACACTGGCTTGATGAGGACCATCATGATTTCCTAGAGGAACTGAAGATGGAGATTTTAGAGGAACAGAAAGAAGAGGGATTTCTTAACACAGCAGGTCACCTAAAACGGGTAAGTGTGACCATATGAAGTTTGATCCTTCCTTAGCAGTACCTTCATTATCTTTTGACAGCCATTTTGTTTGATTCTTGCAGTCCAAAAGATTGGAGGAAGGATTTCCAAATACAGCGACTTGCTCCTCTGGCGTTCTCGAGAAGAGCAGTGGTGTGAAATGCAGCTTTGAGGAGCGCTCTGAACATAAGCCGCTCTCTCAATCCCAAACACGAACTCAAAAGCAAGTCTTGGATAAGTGTAAAGCAGGCTCACGTTTGGTTCCTATGGACACCATGAGCTTTGGCAAGCAGGAACCGAGTCATGATGGACGGATGAGCGAGAACATAGAATGTGATCATTTCCAGCAGCTCCTGGAGCTCAAGTGCCAGATCCGCAATAGCAGAGAATGCGGATTGGTCTATAGGAGGAGCAGCACCATAGAATGCAGCCTGACGGAGCAAGGTGGAAGTGGTGTTGCACGGGAGTTACACATGCTCAACGAGGAGCTGCGCAGCATTGAACGTGAGTGCCAGAGCATCATGCAGGCGCACCAACTCCGCAGGAACAAACATGACTCGTCCAGGTTGGATAAGGAAAATCGCCTATGGCATGGCAGGCTTGCAGATATTAACGAGCATCCTGAAAAACTTCAAGGTGAGAAGATACAAGATAAAGACAGCTCTAGTGCCTATAACACGGCGGAAAGCTCCCGCTCGACGCCACTTTTAACTGAAGGATCACCTGATCACTCTCTTCAGCATCGTATCCACTTGACCAATCAGAGGAACTTGTGGAGTACCCAGCAAGTACAGAGTTCATACAGTAGCCCCATTCTGTCATTGCCCAACCAAAGTAGCTCTACATGCAGTCATGCCCATACCTACACCAGCTCCACAGACCCCCTACAGACCCCCATCACCAGTCCTGGTTCACAAGGCCCCAGCCAAGCTTTCTCCAGTAGCCTGGAGCAAAGCCCCAGCAACCCCTCAGAATCTGACCCTGCCCTCCCTGCAGATGATGAGCGCTGTGAAAGAGAAAGGAACCGGAGTCGAGCTGCGGCTGCTTGGCACCACCCTTCACCCTACCACTGCAACTTCACAGCAACTCAGCCCACCAGCACGCAGCACTACCAGAGCTACCTTCAGCTCCTACAACAGCATTCCTCTTCTTCTCTGGATTACTCCCAGAGCCAACTCAGCCTTCTCAGCCTCCGTGGACGGCCCGGTCCCTCGCAACCTGGCCGGCTGGAATGGAAGGTCAAAGTACGGGCAGACGGAACCAGGTATGTGGCACGTCGGCCTGTGCGTGACCGCATCCTACGTGAGCGAGCCCTACGGATCCGTGAGGAACGTAGTGGGGGGATGACTACAGATGATGACGCTGTCAGTGAGCTGAAGATGGGTCGGTATTGGAGCAAAGAAGAACGCAAGCAGCAGTTAGTACGTGCGAGAGAGCAGCGACGCAGGAGGGAGTTCATGCAGCGGAGCAGACTGGAGTGTCTTAAGGAGACTATGGGGACCACAGGTGGGGAGGTGAGCATCCTGGAGCTCAGTCACAAGAAGATGCTGAAGAAACGTAACAAGAAGATTCTAGACAATTGGATGACAATTCAAGAGCTAATGAGCCATGGAGCACGAGCGCCTGAGGGCACCAAAGTCCACAATGCCTTCCTTTCAGTCACCACTGTTTAGAGTAAAGCCTCAAACTGAAGAGCGCCACCTGTGTGTGGTCTCGTTTTTATGTACTTGGCTCATTCCAAGCGGCCATTTTATAAAGCTGAAGATGCAGATATTTTTCATGCCTGGTGAAGCGGATACTTTAAAAACTCATTTCCAATCTACCGGTGTCGTTTCAAGAAACGTGAATGTTGAAACACTATGATATTTGTACCATTACAGACCTCACTCGGATTTTGTAACAGAATGTATAAAAGACCATTTTAATACGATTTTACACACTACATTGTGGTTTAATGTAGTGTTTCTGTCCATGCATTTGTATTTTCTAGTTTTCGTTGGATGAAAAACAGTACTTGAATGTACGATACAGACTTTTGCTGCCATCTTTTAAATCTACAGATGTAAATATTCTTCATTTCAGCTTAACAGGTTTATACATTTGTCATTTTACCATTTTAATGGTACTGTATACAATGCACTGTATACAATGTTTGTACTGTTTTCAAACAAATTAATATTATTTATATTTTTAAATCTTAAGTATGTAGTCTTTGTTCCGTCTTTAATATGCCAAAAGACCCAGTTTGTTTCCTCAGTCGACCGATAAAAAAGCTCATATCCAATTTCTGCCACTGTCATGTGCCTTGTATAGAGGCTCATTTTCCTACCATAGGCTGTGATGAGACACCCTGAGTTATTCTGTCACGTTTCTAGTCTCGTTTCGATGTATAAGACAACTTTGTAGCCAATTCTACGTGTTGCGTGCTACATGAGGAAAAATTGACAATAAATTATTGTTATATAACTCACTTTTGTAATTCTTCCTTTAATAATAGTTTTTTGACTTTTTCTGACTTGTGTGTTCAGCGTACAAAGATATTTGTAGCCGAGGGATTTGATTGGCTTTCTTAATTGACTGCTTGAACTAATTAAGTCCAAGATGGAGAACCGCATTTCCCATATAAACGATTGCATCATTGGAGCAAGACAGCATTGGCATTTGTCATTTGTGTCTTGCTCAAATACCACAGCTGTCACAACTAAACCCACATCATGTCAGACAGTAGCATTAGAATCAGCTCTGTTGGAGTATGAATGCAGCTATAAAATTATTATTTTATGTTTAACGCATCTGTTGGTAATAATGTTGAAAAACATGAAAAAAGGGAGATTTTTAATCATTTAGTATATTTAATTTAGTATAATTTAGTTAATAAAGTATTTAAGGGATCATTGTCCTGCCATTGTCAGTATTTTTGTCTTGTTTCACAGTACAAATACTAAAATATCCTCATAGCAAGCAGCACAATACAAGGGTTTCTGCTGAAAACGAAAAAACACACAAAATGATTTGAAATATTCTGAAATAAGTCTAAAATAAGTTTTGTCTTATGAATGAGGAGATATTTTTTATTAAAAAATAAGATAAAATACTAACTGCCGAACATCTTGCATCACCTCCTATTTCAATAAATAGGAATAAACATGATCTTTTGATATTAGGTGGGTAAAATGAGCTGATTATTTTTACAGACATTGTCCTGAATGATGAAAGCTTTGTGTGTGTGTGTGTGTGTGCGAGGTTGGAGGCTTTTTGAAGTTGAATCTGTTTTATCTTTGCTGTGAATGTGTGCTGAATGTAAAGACCCATTTGCTTCTGTTTTAAAGTGATAACTGTGGATCTCATGCTCTGGTTCTATTAACCGTTGTACGGATGGTCACCTGAGCACCAATTTGGACCCACCACCCTTCATTCTACTGTCATTGCCCTCTACATCTGCAAACGTGTCAGTATATTGTTTAGATATAAATGATCTGCTTCGCCCAGGTCACTTCAGTTCATTTTTTCATTATTCTCTTGTGGCCTCTTGAGGTTTTCAGGTGCTTATTGCTTGTTGTTCAAATTATACAACGCATGTCATTTTTTGTATCCATAATTAATGGTATGACAGATTTTTGTAAAGTCTATATCAATGAATGCTTGCCAATGATGCCACATGATCAGTGCAAGTCCATTTCCGTAAATACTCGTTTTAGCTTCCCAATAATTAGTTTTTTCCATCTCTTTTGGCCTAAACAGAACACTCAAACGTTTGAAATCCTCCTAATTACACCGTTTATAAATTGCTTCTGTCTTGTGTTATGGTCCTGATGTCAGGAGAAATTCTCTCTCAGAATACAGTGAAGAGATTCTGTATTATGTACGGGTCGTTTAGTTCGTTAGAGCTCTTTTACATTCAATTATTCATAAATGCTTGTTATGACTGACAGAACACAGACGTGTGAAACAAGAGTAGGGATATCAAAGAGAGAATCTCTCTTCCCAGTTTTCCTTCTACAGATTATAATGAAGACCGCCGCTGTCAATCTCTGACGTTCACACTTGACCTGCCAGACGAGCTAGATGCGTTTTAAGGGGCGTTTAAGTATCATTTGTGGTTCTCGGTTTGTCCATTTTGGAGCTTGTCAGGCAAAATCTGCAAAATTATTTCTGTTCTGCTGTTTCACAGAAGGAAAAAACAGCATACAGTGGAATTACATGAGGGTGAGTAAATGATGCAAGAATTTAAACTATTGCTTTTAGTCAATCCAGGAATGTTGCTTTGAGCATCTTGTATTCTTGTAGTATCAAACAGGTTTGGGTGCAGAGTAGATTTGTCCCCCGTTCCTGACACAACATCATTCCGGATGCTGTGTAATGACTCGTCATTCCTGAATGCCACAGTGCCACGTGAGCTGAACCCAGCATCCCTCTGTCACACTTTCTCAAGCGCCGGTTCTCTGAGTTCTCCGAGGCTGTTGGAGACATGAGCGAGAAGGCAGAAGCAAAACTAATGGGGGTGAGTTCAAAAATAAGGGCAGCTGAACTTGCAAGAAAAGAACAGAGGGTTGTCAGGGTGTGAGGAGAAGCGCGTTTGCTCTGTCTGTTGACTTTAATGATGGACATGCTGTGCTCTGAAAATTCGTCTGTTTTATGGAATGTTCATAACAAGCTGTCAGAAACACAACACAAGAATCTTGTGAATCTTTCATTCGACTGTTACACTTACCTGTGTACTGTGTACTGTATCCCCCTGCCAGCCCCTTAGAATTTCAATGTGGCATAATTAGAAGCTTATATTCGGAAATCAGCGCTCGTGTTGAGATTCATTGAACAATGAGAGTTAATCCCACACTGAGCATCTGTTTTTTACATGGAGATTTGAGTCAAAACAAGTTCAGCCTAAAACTAAGACAATACGTTTCCAAACAGCAAATCTAATCCTGCAGCATTGCAGATTCATCTTGCAGAGACAAGATCTTTGAGAACACAAGGAATCATTTTCAGCAGGAAGGCAAAGATAATGGTACAGAATAATCTGAAACGGCTGTAAAGCTTTGACAAAATAAGATTTTAATGTGAAAATATCTATATATGTTTATATGTTCATACTCTATTCTGACTATAGAAAGTACAGATCTCAGATCTGTATATTGTTACTTTAAATCATGTGAATGCATTTGTGTTACTTAATCTATAACAATTTTAAACAACGTTTTGTTCATTCTTGGCTAATTATTACGCATGCCATGATGACCTCATGATGACCATAAATATAGAATATTCGCAATATTTCACTTTTGAAATTAAAGGTCAAACAAGTAAAATAATGGTAGTCCAAGACTTAAGATCCACTGACATTTTCTGTTTTAACAATTCTACTAAATTATTCTGGTTTTTCATTTTAAAATAATTGCTTTTTTTAGAGTGGCTCACATCAGTGATTTAGTCTCTGTAATATTCTGAGTGCAGGATTTAATAAACAAAGTGGCACGTGCCAGTCGACCATATGGAGGTTCCTTTCCTCCTCTCTCCAGCACTCCTCTCTACGTGTGTTTTTGGTTTAGTAAGTGAGACTAATTTTATTGACGTGAATGTCGTCGGTCTTCCACTTCTTTATCTTTCCGTGAAAAACTTCCCTGTGAAGGTGGGAGGTCTGACGGCCGACTCGGTTTCTTCCGAGGAACACAGATGGTGCTGCTCTTACAGAAATCCTGTAGAAATCCCTTTGAAGCCACGGAAAACTGAAAATAAATGAAGAGAGACACTCAAGAAGATTGAAATGGCTCATTCGGATTTTACGAGAAACAGAATTCCCGTCCTTGGAGTTTTATTGCAGACTTTCGATACTTCACCTTGAGACGGGCTATTGATTTATATCACAACAATATACGCATAGCATTGTCTACGGAATCAACATATCAGCAAATCCAATGTCAACTTAATGGATATATATATATATATATATATATTATATAACTGCAATATATATAATGCAGGAGTCAGACATGCACTTCTCTGATTCATAAAAGATTCAACGGAATGCGAGCGCATTAAGAAATGCGTGGTCACTCTGCGTGCAGGCTAATCACATCAACAGTCCTGCATATATATATTGATTTAGTTCATTAAGCCCAAGAAAAGTTGCGTTTGTGATTGGAATCATAACCGGAAGCCAGTTGATCAAATCCGGTCTACAAATAAAACTTCACATTTGTGCTTGAAATGTATTGGACGTTCCTTGGCGCCACATGCATCCAGGTTACTTTAGCGAGTGTATTTACATGCCTAAAAAATTGGACAACCAATTTAGTTCTACGAATCGATTTCATGACCGGTCGACTTGGTTCACGTGCTACGTAGCTCTCTGAATGATAGCATCAATGACTAAGTAATAATACAATAAAAAAAATTACCAAAGTAAATTTTTTAAATGTGCATCAGCTTTATGGTACGAACATTTCTTTAGTTACTGAAGAGAAGTGGTGAAAAACATGTGGTTTAAGCTATTTCAAATGTATTAACTGAGAGTTTAGTAATACAAATGTTTATAATAGTGAATTTAATTTAATGCTAATGTTTATATGCAAATAGTACACAAATGCGTCTATGGTATAACATTATTATTGTTGTTGTTTTTACTTTTTGTGTAATTGAGACACTGCAATTGTAGATTAAAGTCAGTGTATAAGAAAATCTTTATGTAACTGTCTTTATTTGCATTGTTTACAAAGTGCTTTACAGAGAAAATGTTATAAACTGATGAATAACATTTGACAGAAATGTTATACTAATAAAATAGACAATTAAATGGGACTATAATTTTATATAATACAATAAAATGTCATTTATTTAGGGCAAACTGGTGTAGTTTTGACCAATGACTAACAGCTTTGTTTCTACAGTGATTACCTGTCTTTTACTGTAAAAAAACGTCCCCTCCCGTAGTGCCTCTGGAGTATTTGTGTTTTAGTCATTACAGCTTGAGAGAAAGAAACAATTTTAAACCTCGTTCCAGGAGAGCAGTGTCTAAAAACAATCTGTTCATTATTGGATGGGAATCTTTTTCTCTCAGGCTTGTAAATTGAATCCACGGTTTGTTCCAATCGTGTGTTGCTTCATTACCGCTCTGAGGCGAGCGAGGTGAGTCGAATGCTTATTTTATTAGCAGCTAATGTATTAAAAGCATGCAAATGGAGGTCAATGGTTTAACATCATTGTGTTTTATAAACTCAGGTAGGTAGAAAAGAGAGGAGGTGTCTTTAATTAAACCTCAACTAAAAATTTAGGTGTGATTTTATAAGATAAATCACATTTCTGCACTGATATAAAGTCCGGGCTTTCTTTGACCTCAATACGCTGAGTGTGTGCTTCTACCATCCAGTCAGCTTGCCGAGTGTATCGCTTATAACTAGAACGGGAGCAATTATTCAGGAAAAATGTGCTGCAGTAGCAAAATCGGTAAATATAGCAAGACCTAGATACAAAGAGTAGAAACTGTGTGTGTGTGTGTGTGTCCAGCTAACAGGGAATGTTCTCAGAATGTTGGCAAATGTTCTCTAAAAGTTCTCTCAAAGCTATTCAAAACGTTCTTGCAGTAACATTAGTAGAACATTTTTTATTGAACGTTATATATCA
>JAZGTI010000840.1:0-53283 GCA_036877585.1 Botia kubotai | reverse complement strand
AATCAGAGAGAAACACAGTTAGAGTCAGAGAGAAACACAGTTAGAATCAGACAGAAACACAGTTAGAGTCAGAGAGAAACACAGTTAGAATCAGACAGAAACACAGTTAAAATCAGACAGAAACGCAGTTACAGCTTTAAAGAACTACAGTACATTGTTTTAACACGGCTAGTACACACATGTAGTTTGTCTTCAGTGAAGTCCACTCTTCACCTGTGGTCTAGTCTGACTGGTCATTGCAGGAGAAAACCATCAGCATCCCTGTGGCACTTCTTGTTGCCGTGGCAACTGTGAGAGGAAGGCCCACGAGCCGTAGCGACCTGTTAACGCTCCCATTAGTGTTCAGCACAGCCCCTCCATTCATCTCCACGCTGGATCATTACCAAGAACAAAGAGCTCCATCTCTGCTGGGAGCAGTTTTCAGCAATATTAAATTGTGATTTCTATCTCCCTGGCAAACAGCAACTTGTTCGCGAGCGGTAAAGAAGCACCCAAGAAAGACAATAACCTTTATCATTCATCTGCCTGTCAGACAAAGCCAGCGCATTAACACACTGTAATCCGCAGCTTACATTAAAACTGCGCCTGTCAATCACTGATAAATCCCCTTGAGCACCAATCAAAGTGAACCTGAAGCTTTTCTGTGATGCTGTTACTGTACATAGACATGCAAATTAAAAGCTCCGTTGGCCAATGTCTAACCAATCAAAGAGGGGCTTTTGAATATGCATGAGAATGGGTGTCGACACTCACACACACCCATTTTAAATCTGCAGGTAAGAAAAGGTGAATTTTGCCGATTTGAAGTCAAAACTTGTCGTTTGTCTGTTTCTTTCATTTTTCTTGGCAATTCAGGAGAAACATTTTCAGAAAAACACATTTTGAGGATTTTCTCCTTAGTCCTGAAACTGTAAACTCCATTGAGCTATGACAGCACAAAAACTGTTCTCTAAGGGCTGTTCTGTATACTGTATCATTCCAAAACACAGTAGTGATAATGACACAATGGCTGGTTTCTTCATACATGGCATATTTTATTCATTTTCTAAAATTCATTATTAAGTTTGTGTGTCCGGATCTCTCGGGTTCTCTCCCATGTCTTTTCTGTGACCCTTTGTATTCCCCAAACCCATTCTGTAGAGACGCTGTCACCTACCACTCACAACATGACCATTCTGTTCGGCCTGTCACCTTTATAACACCCCCTAACTGCCCCGACCCACAGCTGCCCACCTCTGACACAATCTCTGACCCCACAGACTAATAACAAAGCCCTCCATTCCAATCCAGCTCTGTTCCGTTCTTTTCACTCTGTGTGCTGTAAAACTTACTTTACTCTGCACCCTCTCTCTCACATACACGCCCACACTGTGCTCTCTGTGTCACTAATGCCTCCCCGGGCCTCCAAAACCTTCTGGCAGCTTCCCAGATCTGTGTGTGGTTCTGTTATTTATCTGTTTTCTACAGCAATGCTGTAGGTGCCTCAGAACAATCGCTCATAGTCATTTCACACCCATTTCCCCTCTGAACCCCTGATAGACAACACACATTTTCGACCCTGGAAAACTGAGGAGTCTTTTAATTAACTATCCGTGTTGTGGAGCGAGATCAGGTTTGCTTTGACCTCAAGCTAAACTCTTTTCTGAAGGATGTTAAGTGGAGAACACGCTCTGGTGATGATCTTCTCAGATAAAGTTCTGGCCGGGATTCAGCCGAAGTTTAAGTCGAGTTTAGTTTGAGTCATGACTGTGAGATGATCACAGTGAAAGAATGATTTAATCTCACACAGGAAACATCAAGGAAACCGTCACTGCTGCTTAAGGAACACAATATCTGTGCTTGTAACCATCCAAAACTCTTTTAAACATGCACAGCCTGCAGCAGAGCCCAGCAGCACACTTGTAAACGTACAAATGTCATTCAAAGTGTCTGACAGTCAGACAGTTTCCAATTATTGCTTCTAGCAGTGACAAATTATTAAAAATCATTAGCCTTTAATTTGCATGACAGATAATATCTAAAGTGCAAGAGTCACAAAAAATGTACCACTCAAGTTGAGTAAACCAGCTCGATATAATGAACAGGTACACATCTGTTGCTGGAAAACATTACAGTACAATATACATTATTATACATGCAGTGAAGTCACTCATCAGTGTCCACACAAACACACACTTCCTGCAGTCCTGAATCTGTGTCAAAGCTCAACCGGTGTTTGTCTGGGAGGAAAGAAACTCTGCAGATCAGAACACCCTCGGTGGTTTAATCGCACGACGCCCGACTCCCAGAAATGTGATATCTTTCACTTCATTGAATTAACTGCTTAATGTCCTCATTTACATATTAATGACACTGCAGCTTGTTCTTTATTAGACCTGGGCTGGTCTGGAGTTCTTAAAGCAACAGAACAGCAACCTCAAAAATATACTTTTTCTTATTCAGAAAATCGTTTTATAGCGTTTTATATACCAATAAGCTTAAATTACAAGAGTTCAACATATTGGTCAAGAGCAAAGAATTGATGGACACAAACAAAAATTCTGTACTGTTAAAATACTTTACCGTAAACATCTTTACAAACTTTGACAATTATTTTCGGTCATTTCTGCATGTCACCAAAGCTTGTGTATCTGGACCCTGTGAATTTAAGAGACGGCCAACACTTTAAAGAGCAGGAATGAAAAGTGTTCATTCTGTAATGTAGTGTTAATGAGATAATCACAGCTGAGCTACTGACAGCACAGACACCTGCATGTGACAGAAGGTACCAGAACCTGTGATGCATCTAAAGACGGCTGCACTATAAGTGGGTCACAGAGTTTATCTTGATACACTAACTTGATTTTAATAAAAATAAATATATGCAGTGTTTCTATAGCTCAATTAGCAGAGAATTACATTAGCACTGCAAAGGTCGTGAGTAAAAATGCTTCTTAAATACACTGTCGCTTGCTTTGAACAAACCCCGCTGTCAATTTAGGGTTGTAAGAATGTTTCCCTAATGTTTCTGTTAGTAACAAAAATGTTATTTTGAAAGTTCTAGAACCGTTCAAAACGTCCAGTTTTTAGATATATTAACATTATCGCTTGGATAAGAATGTTATTCAAAAATGTCTTAATTTTGTAATGTTTTTAAAATGTTCCACTAGCATGTTAAGAATAACATTTTTGATATGTACAACATATAACATTGAAAACATTTTACTAACGTTAATGCAGGAACGTTTTTGATCACTTTTAGAACATTCTGAAAACGTTCCCTGATGGCTGGGAAAGCATCTGCCAAATTCATAAATGTTGTCAAACTCCTGCATGGCAAGTTTCAAACATAGAATAAAAGTTCAAAGTGGAGCGCAAAACTTCGCCATACATAAATAATGAGCACTCGCGATGCTAATTTTATAATCAAGTTAATTATTGTGAGAAGACTAGCTAAAAACAGCACTCGCTAATGAATCACTTTGCATACATTAAGCACTTCAGCAATTAAAACAATTCAGTGGCTCTCACTAAACTGCTTGACTGATCCCCAAATAGAACGTGTGAGTAAACAAACGTCTATTTATCTCATAATAGCCAGCAGCACCATTAGTTAATATGCAAAGAAAGCAGCAGCGCTCTGCTTCTTCAGAAAAAACTACTTGGGAAAAAGTTTTGTTTTGAATAAGATGTCGGCTGTTCAAGTTCCCATCTGGTGTGAAGTGTCTGTTATTAGTTTGTCAGGTGGTTGCTCTTTTAAAACCTCTTGATGCCCGCCCCCAGGAAGGGGGGCGGGCCCGGTGGTCTGTACCATTTCTGCTAACTGCCCGTTCAGAAAGCATTCATATAGCTAGCGCATGGTGAGCCAATTCCAAAAATCATTTGGTGTCCCAGACAAGCCCCATAATGAACCTTGCAGTTCTGAAACGCAGAACAAAAGAGCATGACGGAGAGCGAATCAAACCGTAATGAAATGTCACGAAGCCAGACGTTCTGTGATGACTCGCGCTGTCGCTTAAACAAAACCGTCCTCGTGCGTCTGAGCCTGGCTGTGACGTTCAATGATTTTCTGCCCAAACATTTGACGGATCGAGGATATGAATTCTGAAGACTCTGTTTTCAAGAAAATGAAGATAGCAAGTGCAATAAGAATAAACCCAAGGGACAAATATGGTACGACTGCAAAAGCAATGTCATTTGGTCTCACCTGGTCACACAGGTGAGCTGAATGACAGGTAAGTGGTATAGTAACAAATAATGTGAGGATTGTTTTAAAATATGACCTCAAATGTTTAAATATGACCTCAAATGTGAACCGTTTTAAACTGCTAAATGACTCCACTTATCTACACTGGAATGAAAATATTAATTATTTTCAATTTCCAATTTACCAATATTTAACCAGTTATTTCCAATATTGGTGCCAAACTAAAACAATAACGAGACATGAACAGGAAATACATCAGCACAAGAAACACAAAGTCTCCATTTCACGCTGTTTAAATATTGGATGTTAAAAATAATGTAAAAAAATGACAAGTCTCAAAGTAGCAGATATATCAGCAGAGACAAGAAAGAAATCATGTGAAAAATCTGACGCATATGAAATCAAAACAATCAATTCAGTATTTATGTTTCTTTATGATGTGCATTCGTCTTGAGGCACCAACACCAGAAACTGAAAATAAACTGTGTAGACACGTCGGACCATTTATCAGAAAGTCAATTCTGTCTTTAAAGAGCAATTTTAGCTTCATCTTTCTTTCCCCTCATGTTGCCAGGCATCCTTCAGCTCCACAAACATTAATCAGACGCAGCGTAAAAGCTCAAGAACAGAGACGCAACAGAAAAGCTTATTCGTGCTCTGCATGAGCTGACATTCAAAGTCCAGTGTGGTAGAAAAACAGCCGTCATGTTTGACAGTGAAGGAGCTGTTGGGTAATTTCTCTCTCTCTCAGAGTCCCGGCGTCTCTGAAGCTCTGACCTGTCTCTCTCTTTACAGTATACTTCTGGATATAGTGAAACCACTGGAGGTCCACCACTGCTATAAACTGTGAGAACTTGAAGTCAATAAATATGTTTTGTGTACAGCCTGGAGGTTTGTATGATGCTCTGCTCTGTGGGGAAAGAGACCTTTGGAAACGTTTTTTTCAACAACCACAAATAAAATCACACAATGAAAAAGCATTTCCCAACCCAACAGGATGTGGAGTTGCTCCTACAGAGAACACACACACACACACACACACAATAAAACCAGTGAGCACTGGTCTTGAGTTTCCTCTCCTCCACACCTCATATGAACTCCTAAAGTAGCTACTGTGCAAACACACTGAGACTGGATCATGCAAATTGATTTAGTGGTGCAGAAGTTGGTGATGAATATCATCCTGCAGAGGTCAATTTGTCCCATTTAGACACAACATAGCTGAATAAGCTTCTTGCAGTAAATGAAGGCTACAGAAAAGCCCTCTGATGTTGACAGAGGCCACACGTGGTCCATTAGCAGAGTGTGTTACTGACAAACCTCCATTTTAACTGTGTTTGGACAACCAGAACATTTCCAGGAAATAAAATGAGGTTGTTTGCTTACACATGCTGTACTTGTCTTAACTATCAACATCATATATATGCAAATATGAACATGAATCCAGTGTTAGAAATCCAGTGTGAAACTGCTTAGGATGAATTACTAACCTAGGTTAACGTATAAACAGTGGAAAACGTGGAAAATGATAACCCAGGATTATGTTGACCCTGGGTTAACAATTTCTAGTGTGAATTCTTGCAACTTAACATTGCTGGGACAAAGCTTGAACACACTGGACTCTAAATAAAGCAGAAAACAATCTTAACACAGCACTGACAATGTTGAACAGAAATACATAACAGTGATTTAAATACAGAGAGAAAACTGGCATGCTGCCTGCAAGCTTACATAAAGTAAAAGCTGCGCTTGTCTGTTTTTGGTCTTCAGACGTGAGCTAGTCTGTGTGAGTCATAGTTATAATGGGAAACTGACAGATTTGAGAGTGAGATGGAGGTGTATTCCACAGAGATGTCTTAACAGGAAATCTGCCAGTGTACAGACAGAGGGAAAACAGAGCTACACACACACTCACTTGTAAGGTTTCAGAGCCCTGATGCCAAACTCCAGCGCTCTCTCATAATCATCCAGACTGATGCAGGCGTCCATGGCCAGATCCAGCAGTCTGAGCATATAGATGTTCTTGTCTGGAACAACATCAGAATATTTGTGTAGAAGAGTCTGGCTCTCTGTCATCAACTCCTCCCAATCTTTAAATACAAGCAGTTAAGGACAGTTCAAAATTGGCAGAAACTCTTGCTAAAATATAGTTTAGATCAACTTCAACATCTGGTTCCTCTTTATCATGCTGATTAAGATTCTGCATTTTCTTGAACACATCAGACGTGTCTGACTAAGGGGGTAAAAACAAGCTAACTGCACAGAACTGACAGTTTGGCCCTCACACCTTTACTTTAATCTTACTGAATGATGACAACAGCGTTCGGAGGTCAGAGGTTAATATAAACCTAATATAAACCTCTGTCAGACACTTGAATACCCTCTGATATGGCAGTAAAGGATACTCTGCTCGGACTGCAGCTGCAGCAGGTGAGGGAGTGACTCTCTGATGGCCGTCCACGCAGTCTTCTCTCCTGTCAGCATGTCACGGTCCTGTTAGGAAATAATTTCACATCAGTTTATGATTTCAGGGGAGTGTGTAATTGTCTGCTCTCATTGGACAAAGTAAATTCAAAGAGAGGTGCTGATGTGTTGTACACAATGTCCTTAAATTAAATTTAAACTTACTTTTACTTTTGACAGATATCTCTGATTTCCTCTCCAATCACACTTTGTGTGAGAGTTCAGACTGGTAGGTGTGGTGCAGTGAGCACATAAACTGAAGAGATGGAGAGAGGCATGTTTGTCTGTCTGTGAGGCGCAAACATCAAAGCGCCTCATACAACAACAGAACGAAAAGACATTAACAGAAGCAGCAGAGATGCTGTCAGGATTATAGGGCTGTTCTGAGAGCAGTGAGCTCCGTAAAGACTGATTGGACTTTGTGTGTTTGAAAGGAACTTCAGAAGTGTGATGATGAATCTGAGGCAGGAGGAGGACGGGAAAAGTCACACACACCTACGTTGTGGGGACGAGCCAGCGGCCCCCCATGATTGAGACTGATCGTTAAACATAATAAATGATGCTTATTTGAAAATGTAAAAATGCGAAACATGGAAAGTCTCCACAAGGATACACACACACCTGTGTGTGTGTGTGTGTGTGTAGGCCCTGGAGATACATGTATCAGTGCCTTTGAGACATCAAAGCTGTGTAATGCGTCAGAGGTGAGCAGCCACAGCACTGACAATACACCATTGTGTGTGTGTGTGTGTGTGTGTGCGCATTTAGGGTGTCACACTCGCACACACAAATGCAGAATCACTTTGAGCTCTTTCGCCGAACTGCTTTGACCTAAATAGCAGTTTTTTTACTGTGCCAATCTCACAGATTTGAAAAATAACTCTTGATTTCCATGTTTTCCTGATTCAGTGACAGCATTATGAGGTAATATCATAGTACACTGACATGGACCAAAGCACTCATGTATGTGCACATATATATATATATATATATATATATATATATACATACATGTTCACATATATTTATATACGGTGTTGTTTACGCTTCGGTAGGGTAAATGTAACACACTACAGTTTACACTCTGATTCAGACTTTCTGTGTTTCATGAGAATCTCCAACATTACTTTACACCACAGATCAGAAAGACGCTCCCGGCAGTTTCCTGCGTGTGTTCTGATTGGAGAGTGTAGCAGAACGCGTGAGCACATTTCATGCTAACAAATGGACGTCATTATTCAAGCACGTTCTGAGGATGAACGAGGCTAAAATTGAATACATGCATAAATGAGGAAAAGCAGATTTATATGCCACACTAAACTCAGAGAGCACCTCCGACCTCTGCAACAGAAGGTGTGTCATAATACCAAACTACAGCAGTGTGGAGATTTCTGTACCGTTCAGCCAAAGTGAAATTCATATCGGGGCTAAATTCAGTATTTAAGTAATAAAACTGTAAGAATTTACAGTGTGCCGTACAAATTCTGTCCTGTTATGTATTTTTACACAAGACACTGAGAACACACAACACATGTAAACTGTATAAATGATTTAGCAGCAGGAGTTTAAGCTGTCTGAAATGTGCGTGTGAGAGATGTGTGTGTATGTCATATAAGGCCGAAACCCTGCAGGCCATCTGCCAATGAGCACAAGTCTCCACTTGACCCAAATCTGCTCTGCTTTAACTGCAGAAAACACCAACAAACTCATAACAGGAAATGACATCACTTATTTCTGCTCAACATTCTAAACATGTCTTTAATCACATCATCTCTATCTCTAAAAGACGACAGACAAAACAATCCTTGTATACGTCAGCCCAGCTAACAGGGAATGTTCTCGGAATGTTGTCTAACATTCTCTTGAAATGTTATATATCACATATTATCAAAAACGTGATTCTTAAGTATACATTCTATAAGCGTGAAACGATATCTCTAATTTCTGCCTCTAAGTTCTTCTGAATTCGCTTCTCATTTTCACTTCTTGTTAAAGTGAACAGTTTAATTACAGTGCAGAGAGACGGTAACTGTGGTTTACACTTTGTTTATTATCGAGTGAATTGAATCATTCTTCAGTTCAATACAGCACTGATTACAGAGCGCACAGTTCAAAACAACGGCACAGGAGTACGTCTACAGCTGCACAAAATGAACTACTAACTGTATGATAACCAGGTTAACCTTCATGACCTACCCTAACCTACCCTCATCTGGTTGAGTCACTCATCCTGTGAAGGTGATAACACAGCCGACCCCGCAAGTGTGTTACTGTATATACAGCTGCTCTGTTGTTTGTGTGTGTCAGTATGACTGTATGTGTGTGTGTGTGTGTGTGTGTTACTGCACTCCGGCTGTGAGAACAGGTAGTGAGTCAACAAATCCCTATGATCAGAGTGTCATCAGCTTTACACACCTGACCTGTAATTACCTCACGCACCAGGATGACACACATGTGTAAAGTCACCCTTACACAGTTGTGTTAGGACCCCAGGGTCCTCCAAACACTGCCCAAAGACCCTTTCTCCATGTTTCTATGTTATCTGCTCCCTAGATACGGCTGGAGCCCTCAGGGGCTCAAAGTGGAGTCAACAGTATCAGTGTAGGTCTGAGATCATCTTACCCTTTCAGATTTCAGTTCATGATGAAATCTACACACATCAGTTTCAATCAAAACACCAAACCTGGCTGAAAACAAGACAGAAATGACCCCTTTGTTTTAGATTCGTGCCCACAAGGTACTGGAGGCAGTAACGAAACTGTCTCTCACAGCTGCTGTTGTCTTCTTATCTGCAGGTATCTGACAGACGATTCCAGCAGCGGTCAGATCCAGCACCTGTGTAGGTGTGTAACAGTGCTGTAGGGATAAAGCCTCTTTTTCATGAGAGCAGAGATCTTTAGCCTGCTATGCAGGTATGCAGGTGCAAAATAACCACAAAACAGACATGGACGGCACTCAACAAATGTTTGTGTGACACGTTTAAACACACACAACAAAAACTCCATTGTGAATTTGACGTCATATGAGTTTGGAATCATACGAGAGCGTGTATAAAGATTGTTTTTGGGTGAACTATCTCTTTAAGATGAGATAAGACGAAGGGTTTCAACATCAAATTTTTTCTTTTCCTTTAAATTCCCATCGCTCCTCTCTCTCCATCTTTAGCTTCATTCATTTGCTTTCTTTCACTCTAACACACATCTGACGCTTTAGTCTTTACATGGTCCTGTCATCACAGAATGATTACAGATGACAGATGCCTCCCTGGGGCAGTGCAGAGAGACAGGTGACAAACTGACAGACAGACAGGCGCTCTCGAGAGTTAAGCAGAAAAGACAGAGAGCGAGTGAGAGAGCAAGAAAAAGAGAGAGAACATGGAGGAGAACAGGAAGGCCATATATGATAGATTGTGATACCACCAGGACACAATGAGGCGAGAAGAAACCTTTTCCAGCAAACATATCACACACTGATGGGATGAACAAGATGAGAAATGATGGTCAAGGGAGCATGAGAAAGAACAGGGAAGAGAGAACAGGTCCTCTGCTCACCCGGTCCTCACTGCTACATCTCCTGCACTGACACAGGAAGTGATACTGCTTCTGTAAGTGAGACTGTCTCTCTCCGCTGGGCGCCAGGACATCCGTGTAGCTTATAGTCAACTGGAGAGAGAGAGAGAAATATTTTTAAACTGCACACACTTAGAATATTTACAAAAGTTGTAACCTTATTCTATACTCTTTGTTTTGAAATTGTTTTTTTTTACATTCGTTTTTTATAATGTTATTTTTTATTTTTCATTTCAATAATTTTGTGGCGTATTGATGTTTAGGCAATATTGTTTATTTAACAATCTAGCCAATGAAATATTTTGAAATTATAAATTTAGAGAGAGAGAGAGAGAGTATGAAAGAAGATTCATAATCATCACAAACACATTAAATGCATACAAACAGCATACAAACAGAATGACTCTATAGGCATGAGTGAGCTGTCTACCTAGACAGCACTAGTTCACTAGATGACTGACCTTGTTTTGGTCTAATGTAAAGACACACATCACATGTATCATTTGTGGACGAAACAATCCCAGAATGCACTGCAATGTCTTTTCAAGAAACCAGTCACTTTTATTAGTAGAGCATTAGCAGAGTCTCTCGTACGCTACACTGTACATGATGTGCGCTGTGTGACCATAAACACAGTTGCTGTCTATTAAGAGTGTTTAATGGTTTAAGGTTTTATTTCTGTAAGAATGTTGTTTTCGAAGCAAGCTGCTCATGTGGACAGTTTAGGAAGCTCGAAGGATTTGAAACAGAGCCAAAGTTTTACAGCTTTGTCTCACAGACAGAAACAGTTAAAAAACACTCGATGTTGTCTCATTGGTCCAGTTCTGCGGGATTTAGGGTTTAGAAAACATGTCTCTGCTTTGCTCTGCTGTGCATATGTGTGTGCTTTTAGACTTCATTGTGTTCACTGGGTAAAAATATTTAGCTGTTTTTCCAAAAAGGAACATCAGTAAAAATGATCATTTGAACCCCTAGCTGAGTTGCAATGTAGAGATGGTGAGCAAGCTGAACATTTATGAATTACTGAAATACAAACGTGAGGACAGAGAGACAGTGAGATGGTAAAACTAGAGTACATAAACCTGGAAAAAATGGGTAAATAGGGAAACTGATAGAAACGGGGAGCCAACCAGATCTGGAATGAGTGTGACTCTCATGAGCAAACCGTACAGTGTGTACAGTGTGTACAGTGTGTGTGGGTGGGGGGCACACAAATGATCATTCTGCCGTATGTGTGTGCAAACACTGTCTGCATAAAGATGAGCGCATGTGTTTTCTACCGTCGTATATCATTCACCTATACTGTGAATTCTCATTACCTCCTGTGTACAAAGAGCTTGATTATAATTCTCCTCGCTTCTCTCTCTCTCGACGTTCTCCCCTCGTCAGGGCTAAATTAAGCATCACTGTCTGATTTACTTTGGAATCTCTAAACTTTCTGAGCAGAAATAAACAGAGCCGCCTGTAATGACATGTTTCGTGAGCAGGCAGATCTTTTGCTCCACGTCTGGGTTTGAGGAACTCCTCTGGTTTCATTAAGCTGGAGGAGTCACGGGTGTGTGCAGTGCCTAAATCAGTAACTAATTAGTTAAGATTGATTTCTGTACATCATTCCAGATAACAGCGTGTGATGTAAAATGATGGAAAAGTAAGATGTTGTTTTTGGATGATGTGCGAGATGTATTCTTCAGATCAGATGACTGGATTAGGATGAAGATAATTTAGTCGAGAACTTCATAAAATGTGTAAGGTTCATTTGTACAGACAACTGCAGAATAAGTTGTTTTGTAGGTGTTCTCTAAGTGTATCTTTACACTGCTGGGTTTGTGGGTTTGGGGCCATGTTTAAAATTTTGTCTAGGACCAAAGGGTCCCCAAACAGTCCTGATCAAAACAAGAGAAACATCACACACAGAAAAAGGAAGAACAGAAAAACAAACAGTAAAAGAATAGAAAACAGATATGTAAGTGTGAGAGATACGTGTGTGTGTGTGTGGACAGATACCTCCTCACATGCTCCAATGACCCGAACAGCTCTCAGTGTGAGTGTCTTGCCCTCAAACATCATGACACAGTTGGGCTGGCAGTCGTGGTTCAGCAGAGACATGCTGGTACAAACATAAAAACACAGAGTAAACCAGGAACTCTCGAACCTTCTTCCAGCACACGTCACAGAGCTGGACCTCTCATGAGTGATTCTAGAATTTCATCCTAAATCTTGCCTCCACATTGTTGAAGATCTGGGCTAGTAATGGAAACGTTATCCAAGGTTTCGATGGACAAACAAACCATAACTGTTGAATTATAATATGTTATAAAAAATATATTTAAAATGGTAAATTTAATGATTGGTCATTTAGCGAAACATGCAAGACAAACATGTGGTGTGTTGTTTTGCTTGCACTTGGGAGAAAGTCAAGCTTTCAGAGGACTAACTCTTTACTAGAGAAGGTATGTGTTCTCCATGTAAAACAACGTTTTATTGATGAGAGATGCATTTCCTTCAGCTAGAAAAAGAAGATTTGTTTTCTAAAAGAGAAATCTCTTTGCTGATTTGACAAACAGACCCAAAGGTGCAGGTTTGAGTTCAGCTTGTCAAAATACACACGCATGAAAGACAAAACCTAGTTTTCTCTCCAAATGACAGATTGTTTTCCTTCATCAAACTGCAAATTCCCATCTCATACTTCCTGAGCCACACACACACCGTCAGTCTAAATAAATGATGAACTAGGACTGTAGTGCTAAATAATACATAACAAATCAGCCATCACTAATTAACAAACTAAAGGAACAAGTTGCTAAATTAAAAAAACACAGTAAACAACAAACCATACCCAGCTAACAGGGAATGTTCTCTGAATATTGGCCAAGGTTCTCTAAAAGTTTTTAAAACTATCCTTGAAGTACTATTAGGCAAACCTTTTTTAACGTTATACATCATATCAAAAATGTTATTCTTAAGTTGTCAAAGGAACGTTTTAAAAAGGTTTGTATACGGTATGTGTCTACTGTATTTTATCATTTGTACAGTGTGTTTGGAGACTCTTTTGGTAAGTATTTAAGCGATTAGCAGACGTTAACAGAATGCGTGTAGTTACGTTCACACAAGCATGACAGAACAAACACAGTAATTATAAATCACGCATGAGGAACAATGAGCTGTGTATGTGAACAGCGAAACACACTGTCCTCTTTCTCCAGACAAACAAATCAGAAGTCATTCACCAAGTCTGAGCAGCAAATGATTTCTGTTTGTCATGGTCTGGGGAAAAGTCAACATTACTTAAGTCCAGTGTATACAGTAGGTTTAAAAGCGGCCCACCCAGCCTACAGTAAACAGACGGGCCTCTCTCTCATGGGATAATCTTTCTGCGTCATTATCATTTCTGTAAGACATCTACTGTAATGTCTAACGCTTTGATTCGCCTCTTCCTCACATCCGATCTGAAGACTTTGAGAAATCGTAGTCCATCTCTAAACAGCCATTTCAGCCTCAGCTTTCTGATTATGTTTGTTCATCGCGATCCCACAAGCTCCATATTCACCGAAACAAAATGTTTCCCATGGATGTAGAAGATGGTCGTGCCAGTTTAATGGCCCACACAGGAAGGCTGGGTTCTAGATATATCTCCCTTTATCTTCAAAACTGGGATATTCTGTTGTCTTCCATACAGACAGCATATGCACAAAATCCTAACACATTTCTCACGATTGGGGAGCAGAACAGACTGGATTTTCATTAGCCTCACACACGAGTGTGTTTTACAGAGAACGTCTGTGTGTGTCATCTCTCTCTGTGTATCATTGATCCACAGACACTGTTTCCTCAAAAAGAATAAATGAAATGCTAAGCACAGGTGTAATCTGTCAGCTTTGTTTTAAATGACAGCTCGTTTGTGTTCTGATCGTGTTCTATTTCCACAGTTGTCTTCCAAACATCAGAGAACGTAAAGCAGTTCGCCTGAATCAAAAAAGATACTTGTTTTATTCTGAAGAGCTGTATTCTACTCTTACATTTATAATGTAGAAGACAAATAGTTCCACTAACAGCACTACATGAACTTTTTTGATAACTACTTTTGAAAACTTCATAAGAACATTAGCCAATGTTCTGACAACGTTCCTGATTAGGTGGGTTATCTTTAAAATTAAACAGGCTATTCTTTGCTTCTGTACCTTTAAGATTTCAATATGCAAAAATGATCACTCTTACAATTCTGTTACAGTCAGTCATATGTTAATACACTCATGGTGGTGATGCAATGGTACATTAAGCTCTTTTATGACAAACAATCAAAGAAAATCTTATTTTAAATATATGCACCGTTTAAGCTGTATGGAAAACATGACCAATTGTGCGCTTTATGGAAGCTGTCAGATAATAACTGTTAGCTAAAGCCGTTGTCTGCAAATACACAAGACATTTAGCTGGAAGCCGAGTATTTAACCTGAGAGAAACTCTTTAATCTGTGCTTTTGATTATTCACCTATAAACATCTCGTGAAGGCCTCTCTCTCCTCACCTCCACACACACGGACCTAAACTCAATCTTTACATGTGGTTTCTAAGTAATTCTGAGTGAAAATATATCTCATTAAAGCACGTTCATCTTTATAGCCCGGAGCTACTGCAAACAGATGAAGAGCCAGAACAATATCACTGTGAGCGGAGATGATAATGTGAGGGTACAGAAGCAAGGAGATGATTTCCTTTCATCTTCTACACTCAGCAGTGAACTAAACTGCTGGTTATTGCTAAGCACCTCAAAACTTTAACAGCCCAAACAGGTGAACAGTGAAGCTCTGTGGTCATTTACGCTCTTCTGTTATACAGCCGTGAAGGTGGTCATTACCCGCCTCCCATCTGAACACATCAAACCCTCCTCAGCTCAGTGTATTTCATTTTCACAACAGCAGAGAGTGACTGACTGATCTCAGAGTCATAAGCAGACAGAAGCAGGTGAATCTCCAGTGAAAGACACTTCTGGCCCTGTGGACAGTGTGTGCATACATGCACGACAGAAGAATTTTCTTATTTTTGAAACAACACAGACTAGTTTGTCATGCTAAATCTAATTTCACAGCTAGCGTTTTTTGCATCTAAACACACACAACCTTTTCACTTTTTTATATTTTAATACCGCCAACTTAATTTATTTGTGTAACTATGTATATGAATCATTTTCAGTTTCATTTATTCTAACAAATACTGAACTAATATGCGACTATTTTACTCCTATAATAGATTGTCATACTTTTAAAATGCTTTTATTTATTTGATAAAACTATATATTAACATTCTGAGAGATTTTTATGTTTTATTGTTGTTTTACAGTATTTAAAGTTTTGGTCTGTTAAAAAGGTAAAACAATAAATTCTGTATATGAACAGCATACTTTAAAAAGTAAAACACAATTACGGGCAAAGAGAAAAAAATGGAATCTGTTAGCAGTAATAAAACTGGACCCATGGTGAAAGAAACAGCCAATTATTCCTCAAGATTTCCAGACCCTGAACAGAGTGTTAAACAGAAACAAGCATCCGCAAACGCTCCATGCTGCTTTTACAGATGACAGAGGATGTACCCGGAAGGGTGTCTGTAAATCTTTCTGGATTTCTGTGGTTGGATGTTGTCAGGTTGTCTGCTGGGGGTTTACTGGAGCTTAATGTGGCCGTCTCAGGCATGCTCTCTTCCCCTGACAACCGTGTCCTGACTGGGGTGCGAGTGTCAGCTGGAGCTTTGGCCCTGGAGGACGTGTGACAGCTCAAATCCTCCACCAGCTCCAGACACAAGCGTACGGATTAGCTGGAAACCGCTGGTTCATATCCAGCCAAAGAGCAAGTGACACTGAAATCACCACAGCCAAGAACTTACACATGCCACAATGCACCAGAATTAAGCCCGGCAGAATGTCACATACACGGCATAAAAACAAACAGGGATAAAACAGCCTGTTAGGGTTTGTGTATAAGCAAGAATCACGGCTCACTGTTCAAGCATGCAGGGTAAAACTCCTTGCACCTCAAAATTGCAGCTCTACTGTTTCACAAATGCTATACAAATACTAACTGCCTTTTGCTTATATAAAGTAAAATATATATGCAAATAAATGCACTAATTTATTAAAGCACAATTAAAACTCAAACACCGCTGTCTTCTTTTGGTCCAGCAAACAAATAGCTCTGCCCCAAACTCACATCATTCAAATGAGACACTGTTTTAAAAAAGCCACAGCTTACATTTTTTCACATGAATTAATCTACAAATGGCTCATTTATATCTGCCTATGCATCTTAGTTTGGGAGAGGAGAACGTATTTTAACACAGATAAATGACACACATGACCTCACAGAATGACCGCTGTGTTGTCATTTTATGAGCGTATAATTACGGGAAATGCCATCACATAAAACTCTATCAAGCACAGTTCATCTCAAAGGATAAATATGCCGCGTGGTGACAACTGTGGGCACAGAGATTAATTATGAAAGATGTCGCCACTGATAAAGTGTAATTTAAGAGCAGTTCATCTCGGGTCTCGGCCCCGGGGCCCCTCACTGACTCACAGAGTGTGATGGCTCCGCTACAGACACTCAGGGGCCCGTCACATTTTAATTGCTATCAGCCTCTACAAACAGAGAAGATCATAAGAGCAACAGAGGAAAAGAGACCGAGAATAGACAGTAGAGCAGGCCCCTGTCCTTTCATTTTGAAGACAGACTAAACCAATAACCAATTATTTTTCACAAGAATAATAATAAAAAATCGACACTACAAAATGACAAATGAAATGTATGACAATGATGTAATGAACGAAATATAAACGAATCATTACTGTCTTGCAAGTAAATAAATAAAATACAATGTCAGGCTTACATTTCAGATTTGACTTAAAATATTTTTAAAATCCAGGGAGACTAATTCAGTGACGTGTGTCTAAACTTTTATCTGGTTGTGTTTGTTGTACAGAGAGTTCAAATCTACCTGCAGTTAATAGACTCGATTAATCTATATCAATAGACATACATTACAGTATGACATGGATGCAATACATTTCTGCAATAACATGAATAAACTGGGATTCATCTGTAAGCTGTAACACACATTAGCATTAGTGTGTATTGTATTGTATTGTATGTATTCTTAATACACGTTTTTAAACCTACACCATCATCACAATGATCTGCCCCAATGTTACACACGCACAATCACACTCAATACTGACATACACACACACACTGACACACACACACACTCTGACACACACACTCTGACACACAAACACACACACTCTGACACACACACTCTGACACACACACTCTGACACACAAACACACACACTCTGACACACACACTCTGACACACAAACACACACTGACTCTGACACACACACTCTGACACACAAACACACACACTCTGACACACATACTCTGACACACACACTCTGACACACACACTCTGACACACACACTCTGACACACACACACTGACACACACACTCTGACACACACACTCTGACACACACACTCTGACACACACACTCTGACACACACACTCTGACACACACACACACAAACACACAAAGCAATTAGCAGAGGAAATCCCCTCTATTTAAGGGGCACAATGTGTCTAGGCAAGTTGTAATTTGGTCTCATTGAAATCTAAATGTCTGTTTATGTGTAATTATTCACATTTCTGGAGCGGATTTTCATTTGACTTTTCTGTGTATGAGCTTCCCTGCGGCAGGAAGAGAGCAAACCATAGCATGTAATCCAAACTCATGTCACAATCCCTCTTTATAACTGCAGAACTAATAACACAAACATGTTTTCTGTCACACACATCTGCTGGGCACTGTGAACAAGAAAACACAAACACACTGCTTTAACATCCTCTTGGGAATACACAGGTTTATGGATAATTCAAATAAAAAACAGCAATGCTCGACAATGAATGTTCTGTGCTACAAACTGTGAATGTAGAATGATCTGGGTGAATGCTAGTCACACAGATCAACCCTGACTAATAATGTACACTGCTGTAGTGCAAAGCATGCTGGGATGTTTCACTCACCTGGGGTAAAGCCCCACCCCCACGTCCTGCAGTTCTCCATCACTAATGCTAAAACAGTTGCAGGTCACCTGTGTGAAAACACAAAACAGGGTCATGAAACCCCTTTTACATGCAAATAAATTACTTTACAGCTGCAATCTGTAACTTCTGCCTCTCTACCGCCATCTCAGTTTGAAATATAAAACTACAGGTTACTTTACTGTAAAGTAAAACGCTTTGGGTTCAGATTGCAGCTTTAAATAACCTCTATTCTTCTGAAATATTAATATGAATGTTTTCCTGTTTATGACTGTGAAGCTGCTTTGAAGCAATCTGGATTGTATAAAGCGCTACATAAATAAAGATGTTTTGAATTTACGAATAATTGTGACACAGAACAAATATAAACACATATAATGACAATTCTCAAATCAGTTTGAGCAAATCTCCTGCAATAAGTTCAAGCTGTAGTTCATTCAGCTGTTTGTCTTTTGAGGGAAAAATTAATGCGAACTGACAAACACATTCTATGCAAATCCTAATTAAAATCATAACAGGACGCATGATTCGGATTGGCCTGATTTTTAACCAGATCCCAGATGTTCACCATCCATCTTCACATGAGTCTTCAGAGAACACAAGGGACGTGTTAAGCAAAATCTGTGAGTTTGTTTGGTCGCTGGTTTTTCTGATGGCTGCGGAGACGATACGGTACAGAAGTGAGGCTGGAGAGAGTCCATCTCTCAGAGAGATGAGGGTAAACGCGTCTGAGAGAGGAGGAGACGAGAGGACGTGACTGGAGCTCTACAGGACAGATGAGTGATGTGTGTGGAAGTCAAACAGAACGCAGCCGTAAACAGTGTGTGTGTGTGTTTGTGTGTGTGAGTGTGTGAGTGTGTGTGTGTGTGTGTGTGTTGACACTGCAGTGTGTGATCTCATAGACTGAGAGAGATTATTACAGGAGAATTCATTATTAACACTGAGAGAACGTATTTATAAATGAACAGCACTGACTGAGACATTCTGGCCTAATAATCAACTCCTACCTGACATATATATTTTACAAAGTTAAATATGAGAAAGGTTTGCTCATCCAAAAATGAAAAGTTGACTGAATAAGATATTTGTAAAACCTATTACCAAATGTCAAAGAGATTTTGAAGATTTTTATTAGACTGAAATAAAAACGAGTAAATATTGACCAGCAAATTATTATTTTATCTAAAATAATCTTTTGAAACTGGTGAGGCTCCAACATAATTTTCATGTTCTGAATCACAAAGCACCAAAACGTGAATCAACTGAGTACAAAATTCACCTCCAGACCAACAGAGAGCAGCAAACTCTGTCGACTCTTACTTATCAAAGAGTTAAAAAATAAATTCTAAACCGTTCCAAACACACAAGAATAAACAAATGAAATAATTGACAAAAAATTAAGAGACAGAAACACTCAGGAAGGAGTCCTTACTGATGTTGCCTTTATATTTATCTTTTGGAAGCATATTTCTGGCACATGTCCAGGTAATTAATGGCTAATATGTGTGGAAGTCTTGTGAAGACTCCAGGCTCTTCATGTGAGTCTTTCATGTGGCACACGTGTGATGCTATCAAAAGGTGTGACTGAAAAACCGCTTGGCTGACGACAGACTGAAGTGAGTGTTTGTGTGCTGCAATATTTCTGAGGTTTGGAGACTCCTCAGTCTCCAAACTACATTACCGGTAAACGTATCTGTAGTACAGAACAGACCTCTACTTTCAGCCCAAGGGGGATCAGACCACTTGTATAAGAGCAGACGAAACAGATTATTTTATTTGGGAAGAAACTACAGCGAAATGTTTTTATTGAAATCGGACTTTTCATTGCAGATGAATCGAAGACGTTCTGCTAAACTCAACACAAGACACATGTGAGATTATCAGAGGCTGTTTCTCAAGAGAACAGCGTATACACAGCATGAATTCCACATGTGATTAACAAATAAAGACAATCATCGGTTTTAAAGTTAGCTCATTTATAACACATCAATGTTTGAGAAAATCAAAATCCGGAATACTTGTGAGATGTCTGACAGTTCTACATTTCAGCAGCACAGAAATCCAGCAGGAGGAGGAAAAGCAGTCAAACGCAGAAGAAATGGCTTGTTGTAAAACAAAACCAGAAACGTGTTTTGAATACGCCCGCAAACACGGTCACTTCATCGCTCACATATTGTTTTGTACATTGTGACAGAGAAATCACGTAACGCTGGACAAACAGACTGTTGTGCTTTTAACAAGAGCCAAAAAATAAGCATGGACTATAAGAAATAGATGATGTGGGATAAATACTGTAAATGTATACGAGAGCATTCAGAGCCACACGCATGAAGCAGACCTCAGACTCGACTCAAAACACGCAAACACTGTATTCATTTACCCTGGCAAGCAGTCGAGCAGAAAGACACAAACACAGAGCAATACACTGCCACATTAAAGATCATAATACATCACGACACTCATTTCTGATCAGAGAAAGAAACCCATGATCATTCTGTGGAATGTCTTCAGGCTGAATCTCACGAAAACATATTCAGCAAATATGAATACAGTCATACAGTTACACTGTCATGAGCTGAATGATTCTCTTGTATAAAACGTTCCAGACCATCTGCAATCAATTATTGTTTGGACTTCATGTTCATTTTCATGGATGTGATTTCTTCATCACCACTAAAAAATACATAAACATCTTCAAACTGATTGTTTTCAGTGAATAGACTCTCTTTCATATGTATTTATCTTAATCTGTTAGGAAGAACCTCTTACTTTTTAAACATCACATCACTCCATTATTTTAGATTTAAGCTTAAAGCTGAAGAGATCACGTGATGCAGGAAAACAAAGCAGGTATCTGTGCTGCTATTCCACAGCTCTTGTTTTCAGCCGCACTGCAGACCTGTTACACAACAGCATGAAACCCTCCTCCACACATCCTGAAAGCGTGTGCCATCTGTACAAGCAGCATGAACAAACTCCGTGAAGTTTATTTGAAACTTTTCTGACGGATAAGATCAGGGCAGTCTAAGACCACACAGATTCAGATAAACCACGCTTCCTCCTAATGCACATTATCATTGAATGTTCTGTACATTTCATTGAACTAAATAAGAGATTAAATCAGATGAAAAATATTACTCATGTAGCTGTCTGTAATTAATTGTGTTCATATTTGTTTTCATACTGTAATTCTGATCAATCTTTCACAAAGCCAAACCTCAACTAAAACAATGTGTGTGGTGTAGAAACATAAGAGCTTCATCCAGAGCTTGGCACAACTGCATCTGCTCATGCGTAAGTTACTGGTCAGACTCACCCACGCACATCTGCACTGGAAACCAATCAAAGCTTCAAACAGCCTGTCTCATTTACATACTATCAAACTACACGTTGACAAACCAATGCAGCGATATATATTTCCTGTGATCGATCACTCATGCTCATGTCGATACAAAACTGTATGACTTTCTTTCTTCTGTGAAACACAAAACAAAACGTTACGCTGTTCTCTGACCAAATGAAAACATACTGAAGGAGAAACACCATCAAATTACCACAAAACATATTAGCATATTTTAAGGAACTTTAAAGGTGATTTTTGTTATAGACTTTGATCTGTGCAAAAATACCACAAAATCTCTTTTGTGTTGCACTTAAATAACATCCGTCATACAGGATTTGGAACAAAATGAGGTGGAACAAAATGACCGAATTTTCATTTTACTGTCCCTTTAAAACACCCAACCATCCAACACAACATTTAGCAAGACCCCATCAAAGGTCATAGCACCCGACTCCAACCAGTATCTCTGTTACACTGTCTTTGTCTGCAGGCACAGAAGATTCACTCAACAAACATAATCAGTTAGAGCTCAGCTGCAAACCCGTCAGCAGGGTTGAGCGTGCTGACACAACACGGGTGTAGAACCTCCACGGTCAACCCAAAAATACCAAACACACACACACACCACCCGAAGCAAAGCAGCAAACACTCCGAGCTCATCAGAAACACAGATGGTGCAGAGAAAAATAACAGTGGACATCTTTGTTTAAAGGCGGGTTTATATGTACCGAGAAGCTCAATTTAAAAACAGAAAAGGGGAAAAAGAAAACAAAGGACAACAACAGAATGATGGTCTATTCTTGTGCTACTTTCATCCACCCGCGTCTCATCTCATCCACACACCTGCTGTCTGCTGGATCAAAGCGTGGTTCCATCACAACGGCAGGATTCAGGAGAGACAGATAGCTGGTCCTGAGAAGGCTTTACAACCTCCGCCACTCAATATAATAAATAGGTTTCTACTCTTGCACGTCCGTCCCTCCCCTTAGATCTGCAGCACAGCCCAGAGGTCTCGCTGCGGCTCACGGACATGAGATGTGAGCCGTGTTTTTCACATGGATCCGACACTCCAGGTCTCAGAGAGAATGTTTTTAATCAAAGACTGTCTCTTCTTACCGCTGGTGGGAGGAAGGCAGGGAAAATAAAATCTATACTTCTGTAGCCTTTGGGGGGACATTAGGATTCTGACCTGGGCTAATTTTTCTTTATATGTTCTTGGGAGAAAATTAAATTGTCACAAAGGCATAAATCAACTCTTTTACTTTAATTCTTTTATTTTGCGCAAATATATACAGAGCGCTCTGTATAAGGCTATGAAACAGATATTTCTGGTCAACGGTGGTGAATGTAAATCATGCAAAGATCTCAGAAAACAGACGCTTAGAATTTCAATAAAAATCCGCTCGTTGTATCCCAGCATGCAACAGTGGCCCCCTCATTTAAATGCAGTGGAGGGCTGCGCGGCTGCGATACCTGCTTATGTTTGTTCGAGGGCTTTTCCATCTCTGCAGTGAGTCTCACGCCATTAGGCAGCGCAAGCGTTATTAACTGGCCAGGGATGGAGACTGGGAAGGGAAAAAACTAGTAAGAAAACAGCCAATTAAACCACTGAGAGCACAGCAAGATAGTTGAGATGCATCAAGCTTCTGACAAGATCCTCAGACCAGGAGAAGCACTGGAGCACAGCAGCAACACCTGCGTTGGAGACCGAGGAACTCGCTCCAGGAGCAAATCCTTCAAAAGAGCAACTAGCCACAGAGTGATATGTTCATTACTGAAGGCCAATTAGAAAACAACAGGCCATTAGTGCATATTTACAGTGTTGATGCTGCGGGAGTCTTTTCTCATCCCTCTTCTTCTAGAAGTACAGCGCGATCTGCCAGCATGCTAAAGCAGCTTTCCATCAGGCTCAGAGCTCACTGATATACATACAACTGGTTGCTTTATAGCGGTTGTAAGGTTGTTCTGCTGGAGGAGAACTTGAGTGTTTAGTGAAGAGATGAAGAACCGACTTCATTACTCACTGATTCGACCATTAACACAGAAACACCAAGATCTCAAGACTCAAGCTGAACTGCAGGGAGTGAAGCAGTATATACATTAAAGATTACAACAGAAAAATGAGGCAGGTAATCATAACGAGTGTTTTTTTTCAAGGTCAAATATGAATAATCCCATAATGAAAAGACCAACAGAAGCATAAAAATATAATGTAATGTAATGTAATCGAGCCTTATGAACCATTTAATGTCATTTGATGGAAGAGTAACAGGTCTGCTTAACTGTAATGTGACAAGAAACAACACGTTTCTGAACTGTTTACTAGTCGGATGGCGATCTGTTGAATGACTCAGTCAAGCTGTGCTGGAGTGTGTGTGTCTCAGTGTGAGAGAGAGAGAGGAACAGCAGGCTGTTGTCACATGACGGCATCTCCACCTGTCTGCTCTGACATCTGAGGGGCCGCGTGACATCCGTCGCCCACGGCAACAGGACCCGCACCCGGAGGACCATCACCTCCATCTGCCCTCAACATGCTTAAAACTATCACACGACCACACAGTAACACCATACAGACACACTGATCACGGTATGATCCCCTGGGTCATTATTCCAACTACAAAATAACAAATATAATGCATCGGCTTCTAATCTCCTGAGGTACCGTGATCTGACACTACAGTACTTATATATACAGTGCTATGACATGATACATTCAGTGATATATGTAGCAGGATGTTCACAGGGGAATCTAAGGTGCTTCACAGAATATCATGGTGTCATCATGGTAAAGCATGTCTACACCTGTATGATTGTATGAGTGTTTATACAGTAAGAAGTATCAGGTATATCTCACCTGATAGCAGCACATTACTGCACAGTCTGGTGTGAAGAGGTGATCCGTGACAACAAGACCTCACACACACACACACACACCCGCATACACAAACACAAGCGTGCGTACCAACCCCCAGAATCAGAGAGCAGGGCCTTCCACCTTACCATCTGTGCCCTGTGCTCCTTTAGCCCCTCAAATACTGATAAACCCTCGCCTGTGTGTGTGTGTAATATTTTCATGCCCTCTAAATAAAGCGCTGCTGTCACTCATCACGTATGGATGATGTGCGTCAGGTCTGGGGAATAACTTACATCCACAGCAGGTTACTAGTGGACAAAGAAAATCCATATCCTGCCAAAAAAAGTCATATTTTATTCAAACATTCTCCTGGATGAGATCCAACCCAAACTGTGTGTTTAAAGTACAGCTATGAAGACAGTGAATGATAAATCTCAACTTCCTGCTAAACAAAACTGGATTTTTGGAGTCCTGCTTCAAGAGGTAAGAAAATCACCATATTCTTTATAAGAATATATATATAGTTAAATACTGGTAAATCTGTGGTATTCTAATCTAGGGGTTAAAACAGTCTGTTCATCATACGTATAATCGCTAATGTATAAACACATAAGAATCTCTGGCGTACACCAGCAATAAACTCAAAACAGATGCCAGCTATGATGTAAAGAGCTCGCTGGGATGTATTTTACAGCTCCCACATTTTGCATATATAACAAACATTTACATATAATAAACATTCATTAGTGTACCCCTCTCTTTAAACTCATACATATAGATTACAGTCACACAGTGTACTACATTAATATAAAATATAAATTATCACATATGTTATAAAGACGTGGCTTAAAGCATTAATAATACTGCAGACTGAATTTGTAAAGCAGATCAGACAGAGAGAATTTGAATTTTCTTTCTTCCTCATTGCTCAGCTAATTAAAAACATCACACAGTGTGTAAATAAGTCCTCAGTTTAATATTTAGCTGCGTTGTGTTTGTGTCTGCAGGTGACGCTGCATGAGAAATATTCAGACACACAGAGCAGAAGGTGACGGGCTGCGCTGTACTGAGAACAGAAACATTCTCCGTAACTCTTATAATGCATTATAAAAATGCTCTAACCACTGAGCTACAGGAAAGCTATATTGTATAGGAACAAACAATGCAAATGTACAGAGAAGAAATATAAAGCTCATATTTATTAAATTGTTCAGTAAAAACTATATTATTGGATCTGTAAAGCTGTCTAAAACATCCTGTATTTATTACTTTTATATTTGTTATTTATTTATAAATATTTATTATATTTACATTAAATGAAGGACCTGAGCTATATCCAAGGACCAAAATTTCATAAAAACATTGGGATGGGTCTTTTTAATTGGGTGAGTACACATCCACCTAGCAACCACCCAGGCCACCATAGCAACCTCGTAAAGTTGATGAAAATGTATCTTTAGCAAATACATAGCAAGGCCCTAGCAACCACCCATCACACCTGCGCATTGTATTGGTGAGAGACAAATGTAGACAAGCATAAAAATCTAATTTTACATTTGCAGTTTGTACCACTGTACATTTATCGTTGAGCGCTCCTGCTTTTAATCAGTTAAATGCCTTTTACCCACAATGCCCTTGTGTTTTCAACAGGATTTAAAGCATTGTGGTTGTGTTTTCTTGTTTGTGGCGATCGGCAGATTCGTGTGACAGAATAAATTAAGATTGTACACATCAGGGTGTGATGATATCAGTTTGGCTAACAACAAACAACACTGTAGGAGACATGTTATGTTCACTATACGTTAATCCTTTTAAAGCAATAATACCTCCACAAATTCACCATACACATTCAGCATGAGGTGAAACCACTGGACGCTTCAAGAGTCAAGATTCATAATCATCACGCTGAGAGAATATTTAATAGTACTATCTCAAAGACACAGACATATCCGTGTCTGCAGGGCTCCGATCCACTCAAACCTTCTGAAATTATAACCACAGACTGTAAGCAGACGGACTCTAATGTGCAGGAAATATAAATCAGCATATCATATAATGTTTCATTCAGGCCACGATGAAGCTCCGGGCGTGAGGAAAGAGCGATGAATCCGTTAAATATGTAACGTCACCAAGAAGCTGCAAGAAACATCAGCCATCATCTGTAAAACTGTGTGACAGGGCCAGAACTTACCCTCAGGTCAAACAGTTTAACCTCCAAACAGATTTGACCTCAGATTTTCTGAATAACAGTGTGGAGGGCGCTCTGTTGCGTTAGCCTATCGTACATCATCATTACAAAAAAAATTAGCAAGAAAAATCCTGTTTTCTGTGAATGGCCCATTTCTTTGTGTATTTTTCCTAACATGCAGAATCCAGAGCCGCCTGTGACTGACAGCTCTGGTTCAGAGTCTCGTCGCCTTCGCAAAGGCAGCGCAAGAATAAATGCTGTTTTTATGAAAACCGCACCGCGTAAAATCTCGGGCGCTATTCCTGGAGCACAAGGCCAAATTCTGCCTTTCTGATGGACTCCTGAACTTCATTTGAACTTAAGAAATGAAAGAGGACAGCCGATGACATAATGACATCCCTCAACACAACCGAACCTGCCAACTTGACTCACTGCGGACGTGATGTGATTTTTGCCCTAAAACAACATCCTCTCGCAGGACTAACTGCTGGTCATGAGCTAATGAGTGACACGCTGGTACTGCCCTCAGATCAGTGTGGAGAAAATGAAACTACAGGCCAAACTCAAGAAGCGTCTGGTGATGCTGTCACATTTCACAAGAGTGAGCAGAGATGAAAGTTACACACATAAACACAGTCACTGTCTATCCAAAAAATGATTGTTAAATGAGTGTTAAAATGTCAAACACTTTCATTAGTTTCTGCTTGTTATAATGAACAATAAAAGTTGCAATATTACAAAGTATTCTGTATTCTGTGTTATACACATTTCAGAATGTTCTTGCTTTAAACTTTTCTTTTAATTATATGAAAAGCTGCTTTGAAACCATTTAACACACTCATGATATTTATTCAGTGTCCCAACATGAACATTTTTAACAGGGGTTAACAAGGAACGGCAGGAGATGCTCTGTCAGCCGAAATACAGTCAGAGAGAGAGAGAAGCGCAGGATTGATTTAATCAGAGAGGAGGAAGAGAAAGTCGAGAAGTCTGCAGTGGATATATCAGGAGCACTAAAGAGGGCACTAGACCATCTTATCAGCAGTATGACAGACCTGATGAACAGATTTCTGTGGAATGAAGAGCCTTTGATCAGATCAACTTTATCTCTGTCAGACAGGAGAGAGAGAGCGTGTGTGTGTGTGTGTGTGTGTGTGATGGCACTCTACCAGAACAGATGCTTCTGTACAAAGTGACGCAATTAGATTTTGTTTCTGGGTGAAACTTTTGACCAGAGCAACTCACAAGAATGAGACACAGTGCGACACAGAAGGGATAAAAATAAAATCAGAAACGAGTTGATATGTTAAAGTCTGGCATTATTTCAGTGTTCTGATGTCATTCAAACTGAAATTGAATAATGGAGGGCGTGGATTGTTTTTTAAACTGGTAATTGATTGGTTCTAATAAAGCAGGCATTACAAAGCTCACAGCAGAATACCATTGGAGGGGAGTGGTTAACTGATCTGGCTCCGCCCAAGCACACTGACATCATCAGAGAAAGAAAGTATATTTTTTTTAGATTTTGATTAAAAAAATGACACGTGCAGGTAAATAATTTACAACAGCACTGCAATATTCTATAAAAAATAAGTATAGTATATTTTTTTACAATTTCTTAGGCTAATAAAGGCTAATAAATGTATAATTGATTAGCAAATAAACTTTGGTGTGTATCTCGTTCTGCACTATTAACATGACTGATACATTATAACAAGCACTGTGTGCAGGTTACATGTGTCGTTGTCTTTCTTGTGTTCACCCCACATACAAATGAGGCTAAAAGCCCAGCACTTATATTGAAGGAAAGCCCCCATGAGTTAACTAATCACTAACAGTTAACTAATCACTATAAGTAATTCATCAACAATGCAAACGAGAAAGAACGAACGCTCTGTAAGAGTCACACAGATCTTGTGTTATTTCATCAGCAGCAGAACACCAGAAGATGTGCACAGCATAAAGAACAGCTGATGGAAGTCCCTAAAGCAGATACAATGTATCGCACGTTTCATTGTCCAAAAGCGCATGTTGTCAAGACTGATACATGAAAACAGTATGACAGAGAGTGTTAAAACTATCAGTCACACACACAGCGCTCTGTCAGAGGACGTCTCATGACGATGAGGAAATGACACACAGATAAATGTCAATGCAACAACACTCACACAACACATCAATAAAGAGAATCGCAATATCACGTCTGTCCCCGAGAGGCTCTTACACAGCATGTCCATCAAAGTCCCCCCACACAGGAAATAACAGCACGAGTCTTCACACACAGTACAATGCTTCACGTTAGTGTAGCTTTGATTCATGTGTAAATATCTGGACACTTACAATTCAGTTACAATGCATCAATTTAAATGCATTAAATCACAAAATATAAACCAGAGTGGTGTTTGATCTTTTGAAAGTTACAAAAATGAGAACATAAAGACTTTGGACCACTTCAGTCTCATGTCAACATCTGCAGTAAAGTCATCATGACATCAAATCTACCATTCTTGTTTTTGATGTAATATTGCAGTGATTATTATAACTGATTTATCCGTGCACATCATTATTTGTGTTTACATTCACGTCTGACGGACATGATTCAAAGAGTCAGCCGGAGTCTGCAGCTTTAAAACGCCACCTTTACTAGATTCAATCAATTTCCAGTGAAAAAAACAAGCATGTAAACATGTTTCCTCTTTATTTTACAAACTGAAGGCCAAGTTAAAATGATTGCCTGTGGTAAATGACAACAGGCCACAGACATTAAGTTAAAAACAGCTCTGAACATTCTTTTAAAAACCAGACAGCACATGTACACATGGACACACAGTCAGTAGTGCTAAATGAAAGCTATGACAGCTGTGCAGGGTTAACCTGTCATTTTGGTACTTTCTAGCACAGCACTGATGTACCACACGTGTTTCTGGTCCTAAAGCCACCCCGGCCCGTCCTTCTGCACTCCTGACTGGGTAACGAGGCGTACGGGCTTGGCATGACGGCCCTCGCAACCCTGCTCACAATGGGCTGGAAAAACAGCTGCATACCACCGTCAAAACCCAGGCCACCACTAATCCACATAAAGCTGAGAGAAAACCAGGAAGTCAAGCGGGCACAAACAGCATGAGAAAGTGAACCAGTTGACTGAAAAGAAGGTGAAAAGGTTTTTGGGGCGCTTGACAAGATCCTGCCTGTGGAACTTAGCAGAAATTTGGTGTGCCCACGCTTCCCCTCAGGACGTCGAAGCAGACATGCCTTCATAAAGATCTTCCCCTCTGACTGACAGCTTGAAAGGGAGCGAGGATAAATGTGCTCTGACTAGGGATCAAGGAGATTAGTTGGGAAATGCTATGTTGAATTTGAGAGAAGAGGTCTTTGACTCCAGCGCCGCAGATCCATACCCGGTTGACAAACCACATTCAGGCCCAATTCCACCTGCCAGGAGCTGAGCTATTATGGGCAGGAAGTTAAAATACATGCTTGTAGAGTTGCCTTATTGACATAAACAGGCATTAAACCACTGTTAAAGTGTGGAGGTAAACCGCTTTGCTGTTAATGAACCTGCTGACGCCTCTGAGGGTGATGGATGTCTGCCAGAAGAAAATGTTCTTGTGGTTTGCAGAGAGAGACGCAACATCACGCCTGGCTGTCTGTCTGCGCCCGTATCTCTCCACCACATTAGAAAAACAACGCAGATAGGCAGAGCTTCAAACAAGCGCTCGACGGCCCCTCTCCTTTCAAAACTGAACGTATTAAAACACAAAAACAAAAAGTTTGCTGCCACAAAGCTAAGAGAAGCGTTCAGCTTATCTTCTGGGTGGTGATGTGGCGCTTATCTTGACCCAGTTTGGTGCTAGGGGAGAAAGCCCAAGAAACATTTCTTTATATGTGTGTTTCCGCTGCTCACAGAGTGTCTGGAGAGGGTTTTACGGCAGGCCACAGATGCTGACGCTAAACGGGTACGTGCAGATGCTTCACTCCAGTCTGTGTGAAGGACAACAGGATGGATATAAAGTCAATGCACACTCATAAATACTCACACAATAAATACAAGCCTGTTTGTTTGAATCTCAGCATCTAAGCATCTTAAGAACATGTGGGGTCACATTTTACACTAAGAATTTTTTTTTAGATAATTATTTAAATATAAGTAACACATCATAATACAATTAAGGCTATTTTTAGGATTTTTTAAATCATTTCAAAATGTGAAATGTCAGTACAATTCGTTTTTTTTCCTTTTTCTTTTTTATTGTAATACAGTGAGTGAGGAGCGTGCGTTTAATTGCCTTAAAAAAAATTCATATTTGCACCTCCTGAAGACACAGTGTATTAAGTCAACTTTAATGTTTCTTTTGTGCTTGCAGTCCTTTCAGCCAATCACAGACCTCGATATAATAAAGCCAATAAACATCCAATGAGATCATCGTGTGTGTGCGGGCTCCACAGACATTAATATGATTATGAAAAGCTTTAGTAATGCTCCCAGCAGCATGAACCAGTACTGCTCCAGTAACTCCACAGAGACCTTCAGACTCAGAACATCCATTAGAAACGAGGTTGTGAGGGATTTTACAACCCGTGGTGTGTAAGCTCTTCATACAGATATCATAAAGAGATTATTTCATGCTCAGCTCTGTCTTTTAATTCACACGCTACACGTGGACTCAACATAAGGATGATATTGTATTAGAATATATGACGACTTCCACACACTCTCTCATGTTTACTAATCTATCTAAATGGAGATATTCCATAGACTTCTTTTGTTTATATACACAGTTAGTTATAAACACTATAATCTAACCCTAACCCACACTCCAACCCTCACAGAAAACTGTATCTGCATTTTTTTACAATTCAGAAAAACTTTGTTTACTGTATTTTTATAGCGTTTTTTCGAGGACGTCCCCAAAAGGAGGTTTTGAATTTTGGGTACAAATTTGTCCACAATATATGGTTAAGTAAACCCCTCCAAACGAAGAATTTGACTACTGTATGAAACTGTAAATGTTTCAGCCCTCTGTACAGTCACATGCTTTTTTCAGAAGTGGCTGTAATTTGATAGAGAACAAATTGCTTTGAGACTGAATAAGCGCTGCTGAGGTTTGATCTGTGGGACAGACTGGTGCCTGTGTTTGCACGTCAATTTACATTTTCTGGTAATCCACAAATCTGCAGAACACGTCTAAATCAACTGCATTCAATTCAACAAAACGAAACAAACAGGCACTCGCTGCTGATCTGATAATCTGTACTGCACTGTGAAACAGTGATGTCCGCTTTGCCAATGTATCACTAAATCTTTTTTTTAACCGGTTTATTACAACAAACCACCTAAATAAACTGATTCACTAAAATAAAGTGTCTTTTTCAGTGCTACTGTAAAGAACAGAAAATAATGAACACAGAATCTTTTGATTACACAGTTAAACTGCAGCCTCAGCAGAACATCAAACGTGACGTGATGTTATTTGTATGTAAAAAGAGAAGCAGGTTGTTTTCTCTAATGCACAGAGTCTCGGAGGACATCACGCGTGCTGTGGCAGGCAGGGGGAGGGAGGGAGCTGATGGAACAGGTTAGGAAAGATGTGCACTTTTCCTCGCAAGATTAAAGGGCAGATTGGTTCTTTGAATCCTCCACGCTCCTTGATGCAGTTAGACAGGAATATTGTGCTGCTTCTGAAGGTGACTTTCATGGAGCGTCAGGGTGCAAAGACTCAAGGTTTGTGTGTGTGTGTGTGTGCTTGTGTGTCTTCACCTGTGTGTGTTTAAAAAGTATTAATACTTCCCTAGAGACCTCGCTTGTCTACTGTCGATTCTACTGTAAACGGTGTGCAAACACAGAACTCACATCAGATATTACAGTCTACTCCCAACTAACAATTTTAGGTTAGAGTTTCTCTAACGTTTCCATTTGATAAAAAGGTTTCCAAAAAGTTAAAAAATGTCCAGTTTTTAGATGTTATATTAATGTTATGTTAATGTTACAAGAATGTTATTTAAACATATTAATTCTGTATCATTTTAAAATGTTCCACTAACAACTTAAGAATAAAGTTTTTGATATATGATGTATTGTTAAGATGTTCTACTAATGTTACTGCAAGAACATTTTGATAACTTAAGAGAGAACATTTAGAGAACATTAGCCAATGTTCTGAGAGCGTTCCCTAGCTGGAAAACATTAGCTGGGTAATCGGTATACAGTGTTTATAGCTTTACTAAAATAAAAACACATTTGCTTGTATAATGCAAAACATGCAGCTGACAGTATCACACCTTAGTACTATTAGCCTGTAGATCTAATCATGAGCATGTTTTTGCCAGACAGAAAATGTCTGTGATCAACATCTTTAACGGTTGTCTAAACGGTTGCTACAGTCTTACAAGAGCAACAACCCGTGAAACAATGCGTTTGTTTTCATTGCATGTTTTCAGTGGAATAGCCACAGATCCTGAGCTAACGGCTGACAGCTAATGGACATACAGCCGACGGGCACTTACAGATGGATGTGCGTTTAATAACAGAGTCCAGTGGGATTGTAATCACAATGATCAGACAGATCAGATATCTGTCCATCAGATGCCTTGAACATTCATTTCCCTCCTGGAAGAACAAAAGCAGTCTTCTCCCAGTCGCCCTTTAGTTTAAAGGGTAAAGTGTCCAGCCAGGAAATGACCTCATAATGTGCCTTGCTGATATCCAGTGTATCTTCCTCTACATTGCAATCACATTTTCAGCTGTGTGAACGCTGATGGGGATCAGATACATGGACAGTTATGAACCTCAGCTGAAAGGTGACTGTGTTAAAGCATTATTTAAATCATGTTTTAACACAGGGCTCAGCGGTCTGCGGCCCGGTGAAGATGACCAGAGATCAGATGGTCTCGGCTAACCCATCGGGCTGATGCTCCATATAAACATGCAGGGATGAGCTGCTAGTAAACAGGTAATATGGCATTACCTAATCTAAGGTTTAGATGATATGTCTTCAGCTGGAGGCTCCAGTTTCTCTGGCTGGCTTTATATACTGTTCTTCTATGTGCAGTTTTTACCCACAGTCCATTTAGCAAACAATGCCAGTCTTACTCATAAGTTCCCTATAACAATAACTGCGATTTGACAAAGTTTACGGTAAAAAAAGGCTTGTGGCATTTAACCAACATTCTCAAATCAAATCAAAGTTTATTTGTCACATGCAGAAACATACACAGCATGACACACACATGCTGTGTTACACGCAGTGCTTATACAGAAGTAGTAATAGTTATTATCAAAAAATGGGACATTTGAATGTTATATGTTAACCTTTTAGATTTTGTTAATCTATGTTGCTAATATATTTGATCTGTTGTAATCCATCTAAACGTCACATTAAAAATTAAACTTCGGTTGGTCACTTTATAATTAAGTCTTGTCTAAATAGGTTGTTATTGGCCTTGCTTGTGGACCAGCATTTATGCAGACAGTTTACTGTACTGTACTGTACTGTACTCACTGTACTGTACTTTCATGTACGGTGTGCTGATAAAGCCATCATCAGTGTTTCCAGGTCAGATGAGTTGGAGGAATAGTGTTACATAGTTGGCCTTGTACTGCTTCAGTGACTTCATTCATCTGAAGTCCTCCACTGAGCAGAGTGCCTCAGAACAAAGGCTCTCATTATGATGCTCTGTGATCCCACACACGGAGGATGAAGAAGGAAATCAGTAGCTGCTCACATAACCACATTGCTGGACCGAAAATAATAATGATATACTGGCTGAGCTCCATATCTCAAAGGAAAGTCAAATCTAAAGCTCAAAAACCTGGACAAACACAGACACAGAAGCACACAACTGACGCTGAAGAAAAGGTGAGATATAGTTCATTCATTTAATTAGTTAGTCTGACAAGCATCACAATTACTATGACTCGCACTTAAGAAAAAGTATTAAGCTGAAGTTTTCACCTACCAGCCACCAAAACATCCTACACAGGCAGCAGGGTGTCACAGCCACTCCGTAGCAACACCATAGCAACCGGGTATGTCCTATCAACCACACACAACATCACAGAAATGTTCTAAACTCCTTCAGACTGCCTAAAAAACCACATAGCAACACCCTGGCAACCACATAAAACACCCTAAGCATCATGTCAGTAAGTTGTGTACAGACACACTGTACACAAGCACATTCTTTGAAAATGTAAAAATCGAATGTAAATCTAATCTGATGTGTAAACCCCACTCACACAGGTCAAGTGAAACAGATTCTCTTGGATGGCTGGCTGTCCTTCCACACAAACAGGAAAAAATAATCAAATTTTCCAATATCACATCTGAAAACTATAGATGCAGAAAGGTTAAAATGGGGCTAATGACAACGTTCATCGATCCATTTACTACATTTTTTGTTCATGTGTGTGTAAAATTATCCCAGCAGATTCAGATCAATAATGCAGAACCGTATCTCTGCAGGTAGCAACTGCAATCAGAAATCATTAACTGCCTCTCGGGAATCAATACACTCCCCAAATAAAACGGATGCAGCTATTTGGTTGGGCAGTGAGGGTGAGTTGCAGGGGTAAATGGACTAAGAGAGGGGCAGTTAACCTGGTCACTGTTGACTGGGTCACTAGAGAGTGCTTTTCCAGTCAACGCTGGCTAGACACACAAACAATCTCAAGGCCACAGTGAATGAGTTATGAGAACCACAGCAGACACAGTCTGGACTCTTAATCGACGGGCCGGCTCAGAACGGATGCTTATTACACAGACAATATAAAAATCAATCTCACGACCTCAGACTCCTGAGCAGGGCATGTCTGAATGCTTCCAGTCTTGTCTGGTCTCTCCCACATGGAGTGCAATAATGAAACTACAATAATGGAGGACAACAATCAGACTGTCAGTACCAAACACAGTCTGTGAAAACTGGTGATTTTGAAATTTGATAATTAACTGCCCAATTGCTCCCCGGGCGCCACAGTGCTGCCCACCGCTCCAGGTGTGTGTTCACAACTCACTGTTTCAATGTTTGTGAGCACTAACTGGATGGATTAAATGCAGAAGACAATGCATGTATATTTAAACCTGATGCACAACACCGCTGGACACAGGGCTGAAAAATGAGATCTGCTCTATTGTTTCTCCTCCATTGTTTTGGAATAAATAGAGAGCACACGGAGTTGGGCTGCATTCCCCTGCGTACTAGATGTTTCTCCTGATGAAAACGTCTCAGCTAGAGTCAGAAAGCCCGTGAACACATCTGTGTATGTGGAGCAGAGCCACAGTGTGCGGCTGCCAGCTGATTCTCAGATAAACTGAGATAAACTGAACGTGTTCCAATCTGATTTCAGCTTTCCATTGATCGAACATTCTGGAATATTCTGCTCATGCTCTGACCAAAAATAATAAACAATTCAACACAGCACAGAATATTTAGACATTCTGAGTTTTGAAATATGTAAAAAAAGCAAAAAGATAAAATCTACTACAAAACCTCTTCAGTTTTCAAGACTTTTAAAACCGCTTGCATTCAGGCAAGGACGATGCTGCTCAACCTCAAAGATATTTTTAAGCGTGGAATATTTATAGAGGCGAGAAATGTTTCCTGCATTCAGTCTGTGGTCTACAGTGCAGCACAACTGCTAACTTTAATACAAAACCCTAGAGGACCTTCTAGCTGGTTATGTGGCCAGCACACATCATTAAACTGATTTTAATGCATTTTACCTGCGCATGTTGCAAAGCTTTTTATCAATAAAATAAAATATACGTATGTTTACAACCAACATTTTGCTCACCTTGTTCCCATAGTAACCGAGCTAGTTGCAATGCATTGTGGGATCACATTGGCCTTCACATCAGGAGTAGACCTACAGGTCAGATGACTTTGAATGCTGTTTTCTTTTCAATTTGAAACACAGCAAATATCTTGATTTTGCCGAGAACCCACTTCTCAATTCTCAACACAATCACCTTTATCTTTTAACAACATCTTAATTTTGATTAGGTAAGAGGCTAAATTCAACTGTCCCTTGTCCTGCATTACTTAAAAAATGGGGCACGTTTATGCCGAGAACCAATTTGAAAACAATCACGTCACCTGGGTTAAACCCTGACACCAGACACCTGATCACAGCCTCAGGCTGACAGGAAAAAGAGTTCCTACATTAGTCAGAGCTGGCGTACTCGAACCGGCGCTCTGTAAAATTAGCAGGAACATTTAGATGGCCTTTTCCCGCGTGACAGGCGCTGTATGATTTATTAACAGGGCGCCGCGTCTTGATTTTCTTGTCTGTGTATCTCCCGCGTGTCAGATTAGCCAACCAGCCTAATAGCTGACAGTTGTTTCAATTAGGAGTCGCTAGAGGATGTTAAAAAAGAAGAAATCAAGGACAAAATGATTCATAATTTCACTCCAAAATCAACACCATTTATTATCAAAAATAACTAAATGAATACATAAGATTATTATTGGTGTGTTGGAGCTGTGGCAAAGCAGTTAGCGCACAAGTCCAAAAACAATGAGCTGTGGTGCTCACGTAGGGGATGCAGGTTTAAATCTGAAAATAAACAAATAAAATGATTACATCATCACTGACTTCTCAAAACCTTAAAAAGACTTAAATACTCCTATAAATAGATACTGTTACGGCAAATTACTGCAAATCGTTACTATCAGCCATTTTCATTAAATAGCAAATATGTTAAAAATGTTATTTTGAATGTTCTAGTAATGTTCACAACGTCCAGTTTTTTATGGGTCGTAAGAAAACATTGCTGCTTAGAATGTTATTCAAACGTTAATTCTGTAACATTTTTAAAACACTGCACTAAAAAGGTTCTAATAACTGCAAGAACTGCAGCGTGATTTGACTAATACTATGTTGCTTCTGTGTAACTTAAACATGAACTTGTTTGTAAAGCAGCAAAAGATCTAATAAAGTTCAAATGAAGAGATCATTAACACAAACCGCATCTATTTAACAGCACACACATTTAAGCTGCATGTACAGTACAGTACAGTACAGTACAGTACAGTACAGTGCTGCCAATACAGCACTCTGATGTTATGCTAATGTGACGTCTCATTAAACCATAAAATGTAACCGAAAATTTAATCAAGGTGTTCTTCAGAAACCTCATCCGTGATTTAAAATACAGATCTGCATGAATTTAGAATAACTGAATTACCATTCCTTTACTTAAACATGAACGTAACGCTAAAATTAGAAATATATTTCAATCCCACGGCAACAGTTAATGAAGTCGGGTCAGTTCTGAGGGCAGGTCTCGATGATGGGAGATAAATAATACTGTATCACTTTAAGCCACTCTTCAAACTTCATTTCTCTGCTTCACAGGGCCGAAACCGGGCGACATCCTGCCAGTTTAGTCCTCCTTTAGACATCAAGGGTCTTTGATCTGAAACCATGAGCGTTTCAGCAAGACCTTATTAAACAGAACGTCTCACCAGCAGCTCCCCCTGTCTCCCATTTCTGTCTCAACATAAATCAAAAGCGATGCTGGACTTCTAAGCAGTAAAACTGTGAAGTTATGATAGAAATCACAATGAGCGCTTCCTCATATTCACCACTTTTGAAGCCTGCTGTCCCATTTCAATAAAACACAAAGACTGAGATTCTTCTCTCATCGAATCATGCATTTGTGTTTTTTGGAATTCAAATGAAAATTAAGGTTTGGAATGTAATTTTAATGACAAGCTCTTGAGCGGTTCCACAAACCTGGCGTGTGAGTCTAACCCCTTCATTAGTAATTATTGTGGATAAATGTATTTGGAAACCGAGATAAACAATGTAATTTAAAAGTCTGGCTAAAACGAACAAGTATTTGGGGGTAAATGATAAATACATAAATACGGTTGGCTGCCAGTACAGGGACCAATCACGACTCGCATTAACAAACCTGTTTCCCCTGCATGATTAAACGAAAGACCGAAAGCAGGAACAGTAATGCATGTGAACAAAAGTGTGATTTAATTGCAATGGACTGAGTTCCAGCTCGCGGACCGGCACTAAACACAGGAAACATCCGGAAATAACTTGCTCAGTGGCGATCACGGGCGTCAGTCATCTCAGCCAACTCACACTCTTTAAAAGCCTCTTTCAATCACTCACTGCAACACATTTAAAGCAGAGCAAAATGTCATGATGGACTGAACACATCTCTGGTCTTCACAGCTGTCTGCTGCTCCTTCAACAAAAGGCTGAAGACAATGTGCAGTTCTCAGGAGCGGCCAGAAGCACGATTGGGTTCTACTGCTTTGTTTTACTGTATTGCAATAAAAAACTACAATTTTATACCGACTTGTTGGACTTTATACAGTAGTTTAGGTGAACCTATCCAAACACAAAACGTTCTGACAGATCACACATAGATTACAGTCACAGAATATATACCACATCAACAGAACATATATTCACCAATATTATATATAGCATATTAAAATAAAAACATGTAACACATTTAACTTTTACTTCAACAGATTATTTCATCATTATCATTACAATTTAGTTGTTAACTAACATGGTCAAATTAGTAAAGTAGCCCAGGGCACATATTAAATGTTTCTTATTAGTTTTGCAGCATTTGATGTGTTTTAAAACAAAATATCAAAATACTTTGTAAATGAAGGTTTAAAATACATTTAAAATCACAGATTTTTAATAATATCTCAGATTTCTGGTTTTTACTCTGTCATGGGACAATCCCATATATATATCCTATATATCAGCCTGAACTTTAGCATTGATTTTTATAATCCCTGTTTAATCAATACGGTTGTGATTACCCAAACCATGAACTGATCAACATCCAATAATCAATTCCAATATCATTTACCCTGCAGTATTTATGAACCTGCTTTTATTAGCTTCCATCATCACATGGTCATATTCTCTCTGCAATGCAGCGGTAGCTCAACTGGTACAGCATGATGCTCTGATGCTCACAACACCTGACCTATAGGTTCAATCACAGGGAACACAAAAACAGATGAAATATTTACCTTAAATACACTGTGGGTCAGTATTAAAGCCCCTGAACATACAGGGGCTTTATAAATGCCATAGAAGAACCATATTTGGCAGATGGTTCCTTAAAGGACCTTTAACATCCATAGAACTTCTCCTCTTCACCAAAGGGTTTCTGTAGTAAAAAAACATTTCTAAGAAAGAAATGGTTCTTTTAAGAACCTTTGACTGAATGGCGTTTTGAGGAACAAAAAATGGTTCTTCCAAGCTTTTAGGAACTGTGTACTGTATGAGTGTACTGTATGAACATATGCTCTGGTTCTGCGGAAAACCAGGAAGCACTTAACTGTGAATGCCCTGAAGGCTTTCAGAATGTCAAAGGAACCAAAACTACCTGTCACATCTTCATCAGTCTAGCTGAGGCAAATGTGTGCCTGTCAAGAACCTTCAACTTAACATACATTCCTCTTAATTTCTCCAAATTCAACAGGAAAAACCTTCAGCCAGTAAACCCTTCAACAGCTGGTCGGGAGGAATTCGTATATGGTTTGTGTCTGTGGATTTTTTAAATCAACAAAACTGGCTACTGGCTGGAGGTTTGTGGTGAATCCCTTCCCACAATGCACTGGGAAATTGAGTTCAGCCACACTGGGCTAGCCAGCAGGATTATTAAACCATGGCATGTTATTGCACATCTCATCACCTCTGAAGTCTCCAGAGGAAAGCAGCGCTGACAGATGTTCAGAGAAACGTGGTGATGAAGGGAAGCAGAGAGTGCAAATGGTACAAATCATTAATAAATGCTTCCACAAATGTGTGTCATTATGAATTCGTCTTCTACTAAATACGGCAAACCCGTATGTTAACATATTGCTTTCTTTCTTGCTTTCTGAGGCGATGACTGAGCCCCATTTATACATTTTCTTGAGAAATTCTGCACCACAATGTTAAGTTGCTCTGAGTGGTTTTAGCACGTTGCTAGATGGTTGCTAGGGTGTTTGGGGTGGTTGCTAGGGTGTTTGATTACTGGCCCAGGTCATAAGAGAGCCCTCCATTCTCAAATGTTTATGACATACTGGTTACATGGAAGAGGTGCGAGTGTGAATAAAATGTTAAAATCAAATGTTAAATTACAGCAGAAGCCATTTTTCTTTGTTACATCTCTGAGGCTTTAACACATTCTTAGATGCTGTTAACTCACTTTTTCCATCTGTGTTAACCCTTCACACCGACAGGATCAGACATTCGCCCTTTGGGCCGGTGGTGTCAGGGGACTGAGTTAACTGTAACACAACAGCATTGTGAACTATTGATTATCAGTCACAATGTCCCATGTAACTTCATTCAACTTCATTAAAGCATCATTACCAGCCCAGACCTGGAGCAGGGCCAGTCAATAGCCACGCCCACATTTAGCCTCGCTCACCTCTGTGTGTGTCTGCCCGTGACACAGAGATCGTACCGAGACTTCAATACTAATATTTTGTTCACCAATATAATCTATAGGCATCAGAAAACTGTCAGAGGGACTGTGTAACCTCAATGCTTTTCAGTGAAGGCTGTTTAATGCATTTAGAGGGGAACATTGACTGTTTCTGATATGTGGAGCACACGTCTGTAACAGAGTTGACTGGATTAGAGGATTCAGAGAGCACTGACCCTCCTGTGAATAAATATCATTATCCTCAGCTGAACACATGACTGAGATCTAATGACTGCTAAATGAACCGGCGTGTGTCAGCCACACTTCTCCCTGCACACACACAGACAGACAGACAGACAGACACGACTAGAAAGAACCATCTGATGAAAACACTGCCATGCAACTACGAGAGATTCTACAAATGTTCATAAAAAAACAATGCATCAGATTTCAGGTCACATTTTGTTCAAACCCCACAACAGCAGGATTATGAGTCTATGAGCTCAGGCTCCATAAATCTTTTGATCGTCTCACGCTTCTGCTAACGAGACGCGACGTGACATCATGAGAACACTGTACGAGAGGAAAATCAGCCCGCGTCAGCAAACTTGTGCTGTTGTTCTTGGACGCTGAGATCAAACATCTCACTGTTTTCATATGGAGAGCTGGGTTTGGAGAATCTCTGCCTTTGTTCTGGATTGATTGGTTTAGGAGACCTTCTGCCCTCTCCACTGAGATGCTGCTTTCATCTCAGCTAAGTTTAGAAGCATCATTTTCATTAGTTCTTCTGCTCTGTTTGTCTCTCTGCTGTATGAGGGCTGGGAAAAGTGTCAGATGAGTTGTGACTATTTAAAGCAACCACTTAGAGCCAGTATTTAATAAACTGAAGATAGAAAATAAACTGCTTGATACCAATATTAGACAGTTAGACAGTTAAACAATTAAATGGTTAATTAAGTGAATAACAGTTACTAAATTGAACATTTAATAAACTAAATTAAAGTGTTTATACCTTCAATTTCCCCATCATTAGATTTATTGCACTGTATTTCAATATATTTCAAAGAAGATCAATGTGTTTTTACAACTCAACATGTTATGCTGCTTTCATGAACTACACATTACCTGAAATACACAACAGAAATCTGCTAAATTATTTCTGGAACTGTAGCATTTTTATTTAAAAATAAACCACAAACAGCAACTTTAGGGTCATATCTGAAAACAAGCTAAGAAGAAAATGAATTTATACAAATCTCACCGTCACACATTACTTACTAATTTATTGAACAAACATCACCTCGCAGCACTTCACAGTGTGGTCTTGCATGCTCCGACGAGATTTAGCTTCATCTTTGCCCATGTCAGAGCACAAGGTGAGCGTGCATCATGCCTCCGCAAGTGCTAATTGTTTGTACGCTGCAGTGCTAGCTAAACAAACCTTCCCACAAGACCTTCCATGATCCCATTTGCATCTCTAAGAGAAGAGACGAGGCACAAGTCAAGGAGGGGCGCGCAAGGTTTTGTCAGGCGGGAACGCGAGCATTGTTTGGCCCAAGGTCACTGCTACTTGAGCAGTTGCTAATGTGTCCACGTTTGAGAGCTCAACAGAGCACAATCCAATTATACCGAGCTGACCGTTTTATGCTGCGTATTATATTAAAATTGAATGCAAATCTAAACAAATTGGCAGAGTTCATGCGCAGCGAGGATGAATGAGGTAAAAATGGTTTGATATCAGGCAGCTATGGAATGCTAATGGAGATAATCCCTCCGGAGAGAGAACAGAGAATAAAACGCCAACAGAAAAGACCAGCGCCACAAGACTGTGTCAGTCTCAAGTCTCATGGCTTTTAGTTCATGTTGTTTAGCTTTAAAGCCACGCATATGCTAGTGTTCCTCTAAAAGATGACAAAAAACATTACAGTCGCATATAAAAATTACAGTTTACTCCTCCAGGGAAAATGAATCAAAACTTTGCTCTCTAAAATGCAAATGTCCTTCCCTAATACCACCTGCCACCACCCAACAACACATGCTGTGGTAAAGCACACGGGCTCCGGCATACACCAAAGGCCATTAGCTATTTATACAGAAAACATCTTTCAAAATGTCCCACCTGATTTCAATGGGAAATACATCAACACAGACAAGAAAATTGCATTCGTCAAGCTGTCTCTCCTAAAGCAGTGCATCTTTTGCTAAGACTTGTGGGTATTGTGGGCATCTGACACTCTTCACTGTCTGTAATCATTATCATTTTCACCTCAGTGCAGGTAAAGGTGGAAATCGCAGGTCTAATGTCATCGTTTCGTATCGTCATTGCGTTATTTTAGCGCTTGTTTCCTTGTGCCCGCGAGAGAGAAAACAGCACAATGTCTGTAGGGGGTTTATTAAGATTATTACCTCAGAGAGGAACTACATGGAAGTCTGGATGACAGACACCTTTTGTAGCTCTAGTACAGTAAATCAGATTAATTTCGTTGATTTTGGGCTGTCCGGTCAAAAATACACATATAATATTTGAGCTTCTAAGTCACACTTCACACTTCACAGTTTGGTGAACATTAACTAACGTTCTGAGAATATTCTCTGTTAGCTGGGCAGGGTTTAGGGCTAAACCTAAAGCATTTCGTCATCATTTTTAGAGCGAGCTACAAGAAACCTGTCAGCCAGTAAATTCAAATTAGCCTTAAAAATGACCAATAGCGTTCCTGACACTTCTCTTAGCAAACCTCATAACTTATAGACGCTCTGTGTCCCTGTACTTTACAGCACTGTTACTGTAAACTCATAAAAACTGCATGCAAATGCATTTGACTGTCAGTGACTGCGGTACAGCGAACCTTCAGCTATAAACATGCAGCTAAACATCAGCATGTGCATGGTGTGTGAGAGAGGGCAGCGAGGTGCGCGAGCATGCGGCACTCGCGTCCGTGTGCGACGTTTCATAATAAATGGTGATTTAAGGTCCCTGTTTGTTTCCTCGTGATAAACTGCTACCCAAAGCCAAGAAAATTACCCCCATCCATCTCGTGCTGCGGCGATGACTTGTGACATTGTGAAACAGAGCCGCACAAAATGACCCACAGTCACTGTGTGTGTGTTAAATATAGACCCGCATTCATCTGTCCGTTTAACACAAACTCATTAACAGCCTGACAGACTGCTGTCCACTGATCAGACAGACAGACAGACAGAAGAAACGACAGGTGCTGCTGGGAGCAGACGATAGGTCAGCTTGGGATAGAAGTGTCTCTAAATGTGTATAGATGAGGGCAATTATGCAAAATCTGACACTGTATCACAATACTTTGGAATATGTAGTAAGACAGTATACTAGTAAAGACCTCGGTCAGGGTGGAGGGTGTAATTCATTTCATGCTAATGAATATTAATGTGGTTGATATAAAGGATACAGTGTAATAATTGAGCTGTACTATTGTGTATCTTGATATTTTTTAAGTTGACTAAACAGTGGAAAATGTGGAAGATATAAAAATAGAATAAATTTGAATTAGAGTACAACCTTTGAAGCATACTGTACATCTACTGTATCATTTCTATTTGCATCCGATTACATATGGAATCTGATTAAAGTCAATATAGATGACTGCCTCTTAATACAACCCATCTGTGCAATATTATCTGCCTTATTCTGCTGAAAGATTCGCTCTTATATTTCTCCTACAACAACAAAAAAAATTAATATGAACCATCACAAACTCTGAACGTATAAGGTAAATATCATAAAAATATATGCCAAGCCTAATCTAGCATACTATAGTATGTAGTATGGACAGAATGCTAGCTGGGTTGAGCACAGGTCTGGCCTATCCATGGAGGCATAACTCTGCCACAACGGTCAGAGATGTAAATAATTGGTCCACATTGACTCGGCGAGGTTATATAATTCTAAATGCAGCTGGATATCCTCCATAGGGCATGAATTTCCACAGAGACCCCAGTGCACGCCAGTACACACACACACACACACACACGCACAAACACACGCACACAAACACACACGCACACACACACACACACACACACGCACGCACACACACACACGTGCAGGGCTACAGAACAGTGTAAATAATTCAGGGTAATGACCTCTGTGTGTCAAAGACAGGCTGACTGGACTGGGTGAAATATTATGTCAAACATAATTAAACCATCAGAGCTGTAGGTGAACGGGGGGTTGTTTGTTGTTTTTCTCTCAGGTCACGTGATCGGAGAGATGCTTGCTTCGTAATGACCCGAGTTTCCAAAATACTGACCCAATGAGTGATTTAGGTCACTCTGTAGTGAAGTTTAACCCATACCAGTGGGAATTAAACACACACACACACAGACACACACACACAGAGCAGTGGGCAGCTATTACTGCAGCACCTGGGGAGCAACTGGGGAAAGGTGTCTTGCTCAAGGGCACCTCAGTCATTTCCTACTGGCAGTGGGGCTCAAACCTGCGACCCTTGAGTTACAAGTCCGACACTCTAACCATTAGGCCACAACTGCCCTGTATTGTATGTACAATCTAGACTGTCTTTAGTAAACAGATTATGTGTAGGATATTTTGGTCAAGTCAATCAAGTTTCGCTTAGACTGAGCACAACACAAAACTATCAGATCATTACTAGTCTGGTTTTTGGTGGATTTAGACCAATGAACTCTCAAACACAAGATCAATCCTACAAACATCACCAAAATACGTTGTCAGGCACCAATCTACAGCAAAATGACTTACAAAGTCAGAACTAAATTCCACAGAACCAAAAAATAAATAACTATAAATAAACACAGACTATTATTTTTACCCTCTAAGCGTGTAGGAAAACATTAAATCACAGTATACTGTACATGTCACTGTTTTAAAGAACAGTAGATCAATCAAATCAAAGAGAAAAATATTAGTTTAATGAGGCAGGCTTACATGTGTGGGCTGATTTAATTAAACCACAGTCTAAACAAAATTAGTACACAAATGCCTCATTTAACATTCGGAAAAATAACTTATGCAAACTCATTTTACAACCCACGAACAAAGAGACTGTCTCCACAGAGAACAATTTAGCCGAGCAGTTATGAATATTACAAACTGAATATGACAAGCCAAATATGACAAAATGTGCCGAACGTTCATGCACAAACCACATTAAACAACAGAACTGTGCAAATTGCCTTCAGAAACACACATGTATGTTTAACACTGTATTTAGAGGCTTTTTCAAAGCGCATACAAAATGCCTGAATGTAACACAATACAATACAATTCTATAATAACAAATCATATCCTAAATAATATACGGGGTGTCTTTAATAAAGGAATAGGGAAATAATCTGAGGTGCATGCAACACAATATTTACATTGTTTTCATGTTAAAAAGCAGGTGTGTTGTGTTAGTTGATTGTGTTAATTGTGTTGTGTTAGTTGATTGTGTTAGTTGTGTTGTGTTAGTTGATTGTGTTAGTTGATGTTAATGAAGTAAAGTGTAAGCCTGACTATCTCACCATGGTCGTGTTTGCTCGCTCGTATATATGATCATGTGCAAATACTAAATTATTCATGATAAATATTTCTGTGTACACAAACAGGACAAGCCTGATGCGTGTATCTCACACATTGTTCGAATGAAAGCGTTTCAGAGGCATTTAATACCAAGAATACAGACTAAACATAAGTTGCTAAGTTGAATAAACATGCAGTCCAGCGCTCAACTATCTTTTATTATTTGGTAACTCCACAGCTTATAATGCAATTAATATAATAATATATGTTTTACACAAACTTAAAAACAAGACAAAACATGCAGATTTATCTGCTCGGACCGAGCCAAGAATAGATTCCAGTCCGGAAAGGAGACTGTATAATTATGTCTTTATATAACCCATAATCACTTAGGGGGACTCTGAATTCTGTTTATACTACATGTTCAATATCCTGGGAGAAGAATCAACAAGGAGGACTGTAATCACAGTTCTCACTGTTTGTTTTCTACATGGTAACAGGTAAGAAAAACACACACAATGTGTAACATGGTAGTGGGGTGGGGGTGAATAAATGTAGTGGAGTGCTTCTGACCTTTCCAGCCGCTGACTGTCAGACAGATGAAGTGTGTTGCTCAGCAACAGCCATCAGAGTCCACATCACCTTTGCCACCTCACTGACGCGCTTTACATCAAAAGAACATTTAAGTGACTTATTCACCTGTTGTCTTCTCTGTTCTCTGAATGTTGTCAAACAAACGTTGTCAATTCAAACAATGCAATGAACAAATTGTAAATAAAGTTTTGTTTGTTTTGTTTTTTTAAGTTGTTGACAACTGTCTTTTAACAGGTGTCGTAATATCGGTCCTGCCTGTGCGTCAGTCTCTGTTGAGTGGTTGCAATCTCATCAGCCTTTGATGTAGACTAAATGTTCAAGCCCTGGGCTTCTGATGGAGGGATTCAAAGAGCTGTGAAGACGACTGAACTCCATTCTGAAGGTCATCCTCTGTGTGTGTGTGTGTGTGTTTGTGTGTGTGTTTGTGTGTGTGTGTGTGTGTCTTCTTTCATGTGATCAATCATATTAGCTGTGCTCTTGGATCTGTGCACCAGTGATGTCATCTCATCCACATATAATAATCAATAGACCATCTCATGCCAACATGTTAAATCGTATTGCATATTATCGATATTTAAGATAAATGTGACCTCAAAAATAAGATATCTTGATATATAAGATATATATTCTTATACAACATTATACAACACAAGATATTCAAAGATTTGCCTGAGACTCTTTGTGTAATGTAAATGAGATATATGTAAATGAGATCGATGTAAATGAGATAGTCTCTTATCGATAGTTAATAGCAAGCCGAGCCATTTATACTTCATGTATTAAACAAGGTGAGACACAATGAGTCGAACCAGGTGGACCTTCATCAAATGTGTTTATCTTCATATATAACCATATATAACACAGATGGACCCTAAAAGTCCTAAAAACAGTTAAAATGTGATGTTGTTACTCTAAGTGTCTCTCTGTGCTGATCTAGTCCTTCGAAACATTCACAGACTTCAGCAGCACAGTCAATACAACCTCTCAGACTGAATCATATGTCAAAACCTGTTAATCATACAGTTAATTTACTCCTTCATTAACACAGAGTCAAATAAAACATAATCGGTCGCATCAGCAAGTTGCCTTTTGGTAAGAATGAAATCTGTTTTTCTGATCAGCTTAACTTATCACTATAAATGTCCTTCTTTATGTCCATTATATTTAACCTTTTAATATGAAACTATATTCACTAGATTCACTGTACGGGTTCCAGGAGCAGAAATATCAGTTTGTATTACGGAGGAGTTTTGGAACATTTTAGTTCAATTGGTAAAAACAAACTATAAATATGAGATTGTTTGCCATTAAAGCACCTACAGTAACATTACTGAGTAAATAACTCTTCTCCGACCGCTTTAAGAATCTGTAAAATCACCTGAACCGTATTTCCCTGGAAGTTTCGTTTGGCGCCAGTGGAGCTGTTGCAGGCTGAGCCAAATGACTATGAGCTTCTAATGGCGTATTTCTGTTTTTCATTCTCATAAGAAGTCCCTCAGAGGAGCAGCACAGAGCAGCCAAAAATAAGAACATTTGAGGAGGAAAACATTTTGATGTTTTGGTAAAACGGCACGCACAGTAAACGGGTGGTTCCCTACTGAGTGTGGATGATGAGGGTCTGCTTTTCCATTCTGTTCAATAATGGCCACATTTATCACAGACGACACCCACAGAAAATGCTTCATCACAGTTCTCCTCAGAGTTCTGACCAAGTATACAAACACAGACTCACACACTCACACACACAATGTAATTTATATGCTACCTATTAAACCTTTCCTTAAAGAGACAATGCACCCGAAAATTAAACTTCTGCCAGTATTTACCAACTCTCATGTGTTTGGAAACACCTCTGACTATCTTTCTTCAGTGAAACACAAACAGACAGAACAGACAGACCCAGAAGTCATTTACCTGCATTGAATCTTTTCTCATTTAATATATGTGAATGTGGACTGATGTCAGTCTGCCTAAAAAATGATACGGGTTTGGGAACAAATAAGGGCGAGTAAATGATGTTTTTTAGTTTTGAGTGAATTCTCTCTTCTTTTAAGAAATCTCTTCTCTTTCTATTAAGAAATATCCTTAAAAAAACAAAAAAATCTTCATGGAGACCGTCTGACCATTGAGGTTATGTTGGTTAAGCTAGTAAAGAAATGGCTAACCAAGGGTTTTCACCCGCAATGATCTACATGCTATCTGATGTGTTAGAGGAATCTGCTCATCTCAGCATTCCAGTCCTTTGTATCTGCTCTCCTGAAAATTACCCTCATGTTACTGCACACTCAGTCTGTAACATTCCCACTACACAGAGGAAGCACATAATGGAAAATGTTGGCTTTTATGGCCCTTTTAAAGGAAAACAGTTTGGTCTGATATGAAGACAAACTACAATTTAACAGATCTCAACAGTTACCAGATCTGCTCTGATTGGGTCGTGGACAACAGGGGAAAAATAATGCTGCATGCAAATAAAAAACAACCATGTACGTTTACTGTACATACAAAAGGTATGAAAGTACAGTAGCAAGAAAAAGGGTCGGAGAGTGTGAAAAACTGCCATTTCAATTGTTCCTAAATTTTAAATGTTTTAATGCACAAAAAAACGTTGATCCTCAGGGACAACTTATATACTGTATTTTCCTGTGACATAATTTTTTTTACTGACAACACCATGTAAGAACTGCAATTGTTAGACAGTGACAGACATCACGACAGACACACACAGAATAACAGAATATTGGGTCTCATAATTCATATATAAAACCTTGATAGTTTGAATAGAGATGCTGCATAATGAAGCAGATGACTTTGTGCGCTGGAGAAGGACAGAGAGAGAGAGACAGAGACAGAGAGAGAAAGAACCTTTTATTTTACGCTTGATGAAGCTGACACATGGCAGCTGTACAGCACAGAAGACGGTTCACCCCCACATAGCATGAAATTAAGCAAATACGCATAAAACTCCCATATCGGCTGTGGGTGAGAGCGTGTCTCAGTGTTAAGTGGAAAAAGGGGCATTTTAAAATCGTACCAAACACACACAGAGCATGTGAACACTGTCAGAATAATATCAGCGGTACGTCTCTCTGGAGATGTTTAGTCTGGTGGGGACGAGGTTGGGGGGGTTAAAGGGGTATTAACCTGGTTTTAACAATACTGCTTTCAGATTTACATTGATGCCACACGCATTCATCAACAGAAACAGACTGTTTATGAATGAAATATCAGGCAGTGTCGCGTCAGAAGCATGACTGCGTGCATCTACAGTGAAAACTGTCTCTTGACCTCAGCGGTCAGGACTGAGATGTTGTGTCAGATCTACACTGGAGCTTAACACCAGCATCAGAAGCTGGAAGATCACTCAAACACAGCAGATCAGCTCAGAGTCAGTGAGGGAATGTTCCAGAGCAAACGAACAGAATGAGAACCACACCTGAGGACGTGTGGAGCTGCCCACCAGATGACACTGCCGTCGATAACTGGAAAATAATATTCACCTCAGAGGTCAAGAGGAGAAACTGTCCAGGAATAAATCTAGAACCTACAGATAAGACCTCTGGCAAACGAGAATTGCTTCAAAATGCACAAGATGCATGAAAAACACACACAGATGCCTTGAATACTAACTGTAGAAATGCACAAAGCTGTTAGCCAAGAAATAAATCTATGTATTATTGTATCGCTTGTTTTAGTGGTTTATCATCATCCCTATATTTCTTGTGTTCCCTGATGCGTTAAATGTGATCCACGCATTTGATCTCGTTATGAAAGACTCAGAATGACATCCTGTGAGCAGCTGTCAATCAAAGCAAGACGCATGCTCTCAGGAACATATTCTGTGCTAAAAGACGATGTTCTCTGTTCTTCAGCCCGGGGCCGAGTTAATGTTCTTTATCTGGTCAATGCTGAGGCCAATGGGAGCTGGAGCAGCATGGCCTCTGATTGGCTGTCTGGACTCACAGCTGAGGGGGCTTTACTATCACCTCTCCACCAGAAACAATCTCTGGAAGATCTAGAGGGGATGAAATTCCATCAGAAAGTCAGAGTGCGGGGCTGCTTCACAAGCTAAGACTGTCTTCTCTCTGGTTATTGATTCACAGAGCTGCAGTGAGCTCTGGATATTAATGTTGACCCTCGTGACTGAGGGTCACAGCCATCACTTTATTATTCAAGGGGGGAATCCAGCCCGTTACACCAGGAAGCGTCTACTGAACAGAGCTTTGCAATCGTTGCGATCACTTTTTTATTCGTAAAAAGAATATTTGATACAATCACTTATTGATGGGAATCTGGTTGTTGTTGTTATGGCTTTTGGCGGGACAGAGCAAACTTCCTGTGATACTCACAGATGTGATGCTGTGAAGTCACACAGCAGCAGAGAAATGACACACAGGTCTAAATGAAGAGGCTGCCAGTTAATTACAGCATGTGCAGGAAAAACACGTGTAACTTTCCATACTGTCACACCTATAGCGTGCAGCGTGAGGACGGGAAAGCAGCACATTCAAGACTTGTACAGGTAAAAGAAGAATGTATTTTAGGTTTAAGTGTAAAATGAACAAGAAAGGTAGAGAGAGAGAGAGAGAGAGAGAGAGAGAGAAAGATTGGACACAGAACCTTTATTTTGGATATTCTGGAAAATTGAACGATGTACTGTCACTTTCTTTGATAGTATCAGGAAAACAAATGAACAGGACATGCTATCACAGGAGTAAATATCACCCCCATTTGCCTGCAGTGTAGATTCAGTGTTTATATAATGTATATGTAGTGTATATATTGTGTGTATATGAGCTATAGAGTAAATATTTGATTTAAAAAGCAAATGTGATTGCTGTGATTATTTCAGCACAGATTGTCATGTGATGCTTGTCACAATGTATGTTTACAGTTACTGTATGCATCTGACAGACACTTTCCTCTTGAGTCGCTTACAGTACATTCATGCTTTTGTATTTTAGCAGCACACACATGCCCTGGAAATCCGGCCCATGAGCTGGAGGGAAGCAGAGATGAACTAATGAAATGTAATAACGGCTTTCATTGAACGATGGGGAGTTAAAATTACACGCCAGGAAACCTTGTAAGTGCTGTTTCTCATTTCACATATCATAACACAGCATGTACAATACAATGCATGTATTAACGTTTATGTACATGTATATATATATATACATATATATATATATATATATATATTAGTTATTTAAATGGATTAGAGAGAGACAACAAAAGCAGATCTGATCCATTCAAATACATGAAACTGTGTTAAACTAACACTTTTTCATGTTAATTCATCCATTTTGTTTCCACTTTTCTCTGTAGATTAATTCTGCTCGCATGACATCAGGAGTCCATAAGGAACTATGTTTTAAATCTAACAGATCTCCTCTAAACATCTCTTACCTGCCAGCAGAAGCTCAGCTCTGGTACAGCGTGAGATAAGAGGCAGATATTACCTGCCTTTGATCAGCACTGCCGTCTCCATCAGGCCTTTAAATTCACATTCATCCTCCCTAATGAGCCAATTAGAGGCCATTAACACATATAAAACAGATCTGTGAAATATTCATGTGTGATTCTGAAACACTGCCCAGGTTTGAAGTTAATAGCTGCCGCAGATAATTTGCCCCTCATTTTTAATGCCCTTTCTTCAAGGGCAGCACTGATGGAAGTGCAGTTATGAGCTAAAGGTGGGCGGGTTTCTCAAACTAACCTTCAATCATGAGGGTGGTCTCCACCTGTCTTACTACACCCTGAATGTGTGAAGAGGCGACGTTATTAAAAGTAGTGTGGCTTAGTGGTAAAAGTCTGGGGTGGTAACTGAAAGGCTGCAGGTTCGAATCATGATACTTGGATTGCCGTTCTATGGGGTCACAAAATACACCAGTAATGGTCATGTAGCGATAAATATTCTATTGTGAAAGGTACAACTGAAAAATTCTGACAGGATGAGCTACAGTCACAGCTGCAAACTGTTGTAAACTGCTGAAAAACACAATTCTGTATGAATGAGTTGCAATGTTGCTTGGCAACCATAAACACTAATTATCTGCTACATTAATTATCTTCT
>JAZGTI010000839.1:12876-53334 GCA_036877585.1 Botia kubotai | reverse complement strand
CGAGCTTGTGTCGGGTGTACTGAATGTGTGTGTTTGACTGTGTGTCTGGACTCACTGCAGACTGCTGGGCGAGCTTGTGTCGGGTGTACTGAATGGCTCTTTTATTTTCTTGCTGTTCCTTTCCCAGAGCAACACTATAAAACCACACACACACACACACACACACACACATTAGCTGAGCACTAGAGAAAGCAGCACATCTCTTAAACAACAGATAACAGCAACATCACACACAACTCCTAATGCAGCAGGTTTGGTTTTATTAGACATCATTGTACAATCATCATCAGCCCTGTTTACACCTGCCATTATCAAGTGGTCAGTCAGGCCAGATCTTACACCTGAAATGAACAGACATAATACATGTGTCCTCTGACCATCTGTGAGTTTTCTTATAACCTCTGAAAAGATTTCTGTCACACTGTTACCTCAAAATATACAGCAGAACTTCTGAATCTTAATCTTAATGGAAAGTGTATACAGTGTGTGTGTGTGTGTGTGTCTCACACTTTCTCCTCCAGTTGTCTTTGTTGCCCTTCATAACTTTTCCTCAGTTTTTCTATCTCGTCTCTCAGGACATTATGCACTTCCTGCATAACAGACAAATATTACACACATCTAAAAATAGCAGCACATTACAGCCACAGAAATATCTCCCAGACTAACACACAACATTACATCAGCATGTACACAGTGTCTCATTAAATGAGTAAATAATCTTCTGCTTTTCTGACAGTTCTACAGTTCTCACCAGTTGCACTTTGTTCTGTTCAAACTCCTCTGGCTGTCAAAATAAATAAACAAAAGTGTGTTTAAATATGTTTGTTTCTTATAGATCTAATTCTACAGATGGCTGATATACGATAAAGAAGGAACACAAGCCATATCTACTAGCAGATTATAGAGGTAATTTACAGAAGTGCATCTTGGTAGCGACCCACAACACGCCAGCATCATGACTTCAGCAGTTAATATGATAAGCATGTGAGTTTCTGACCCTGACTCTGTTCTGGGATGTCCGGCTGAGGAGCGCTCGAACCCTCTCCACTTCCAGCGCGTGTCTGCGCGTTCGCTCTGTCTCCTGCAGGAGTGTGTCGTGTGTCTGTGCGAGGCTGAGCAGCTCGGAGCTCAAATCCTCAGAGTGTGTCCGTTCTCTTTCATAAGCGGCTCTCATGGACAGGAAGTTCCTCTTTAACACTGTGTACTCGTCGGCCAGGTCACGCTCATTTCTCTCAACGACCTCTAAACGTGCCGACAGTGTTGACACTTCCAGTCTGAGGTGGTCTCGTTCCGTCTGAAGGGACGAGATTGTGCCTTCCTGAGATAAAATCTGAGAGAGCAAAACATGAACACATCCCTCAGCATATATCCCTTCAGATGAGATGCCCTGCAGTGTGCATGAACTTTACCACGTTTCTCAGCTCAAAGATCTCTTCTTCATACTGCTCTCTCTTTTTATTGCCTTCTAGCTGCACATCTAAGAGTTCTTTTGAAATCTAAAACACAAAAACACTTGACATTTAGATTTTGGAGTATTGCCATAAGCAGACAACAGTCATCTTTGATCAGTTCCTACCTTCAGTTTGTCCTCTTCACACTGGACCAGTCTGGCTGACAGGTCACTCTTTGAAGCAGCCTGCTGGCCAAGCTTGTTCTGGGCCGAGCTGAGTTTATTAAACAGCATCTCATTTTGTTCCCGCAGCTGTACCTGTACAGACAACATACGTCCCTCTGATTATCATATTGATTATAGATGAAAACATCAGTCCCTACTATGTGTTATCAAAGAGGTTTTCTCAGTAACACTAAATAAACCAACAGGTAATGGATACAAAGATCGTAAACATACATTCATACCCTTCTAGTTAAAATAACCAATGATCTGTTTAGCTCTATAGATGCTATCCAGCTACTGGATGTCTTATCAATATATAGTAATATATATTATATACAGTAATCATTATTGTCTTACATTCTCTTCGGTTAAAGAGTGCATTTGTTGGTGAAGTTGGTTTTGTGAGTTCGGTTCATTCATCTGCAGCTCTGACTGTGAGTCTGTGTATCTGCTGGTTTCTATAAACAGCCGTTTCTATGAGACGCCGCGGGCTCTCCAGACAAACACAGTGAAGCATCGCAAACTGAAGATCTGCTCATGAGGGGGATACTTTAAATACATTTTCTTTAAAACACGTTTTCACACATAATCATTTTGAAATCTGACTCGATGTTTGGTATTGAAACAACATTCTAACAACGTTGATGATTTTATTTCTGTTTAATTAAATGTAATCACTCATTTCTACTACTGTAATTAATATAAAAATAACCCAAAATAAATTATGTTCCGCTTAAAATATGAAACACAAATATGTGCATGTGGTTATGCAATATTTGCGCTGCAGTTACAGATGTTTACTAAAACCTGTCAATACGCATAAGAGGCATCGCAACAAAACACAAGCTGATCGAGTCTGATAATATTCAGCTCAGTTTTGTTTTGGAAACAGCTGCTGAATTGGTTTGACTGTTTGGTAAATGTGAGATGTAACAAGAGCTTCTTGCAAACCTTCTTTATCCTTTACAATGAAAATGGGTCGTAAATCCAGAACAATTATTGTTTAGCTTGTCAGCACTTCTAACTGTCAAACAGAACCCTGATCCATGTGGATCCATCTGTGGGTCTATACACAGAATAAACTGACAGTATATTTACCATGTAACGCATGCAATGCATTGCATTAAATGCAGCTCAGTTTGATCAATTAACGTTAACGTTATCAAACGTTATCAAATGCGCATCGTTTCAAAACAGTTTTATAGATAAACACTTCGGTGTCTTTTTCGGTGTATCTGTCAGTATTACTTTCAAAGATTGTGGTCCATTAAATGCTCAAAAGTTCAAAAGACCACACACACATATTACACACACGAGTGCATCTCCTGCACACACACATTTACATTTAGGCATTTAGCAGACGCTTTTATCCAAAGGGACTTACATTGCATTATACTACACATTGATCACTATACGTTGAGTAGGTGCAATACCTGGAATCGAACCCATGACCTTGGCGTTGTTTACGCCATGCTCTAACCACTGAGCTACAGGAAAGCAGACACATTACACACACGTGTTATCTCCTGCACACACACGTGTATCTCCTGCACACACACACACGCGTATTATCTTGAGGATAGTAATGTTCAATTATTCTCATCTTCCTCCACCTCTTCATCTTCCTTAGTCTGGTGTATTTGTGGGGTTTCTGTAACTCGCACGTCCTCTCACGCTGGTGAGGAGTGTAACACTGAGCTGTTGGCTCCCCCTTGCGGTAAAGTTGGTCACAACACTAATCATCAGTAAGCATGTTTCTGTGCGCACATACATGTGCATAATACCAGAGCCTAACAGCTCTGTCCACGTGTTCCCTATACCTTATAATTCATACCTGCGTCCATGTTGTATGTAGAAGTGCACTGATTGCAACATGATTGGATGCTGCTGTATTCCCCACCTCATGGCATGGCAATTGTGGTCCCTGTACACTGAAAACATCACATTCCTGCACAGCAGTCAGTTGCTGCTGCTGTTTCTCTGTGCAGCTCATAAGAGAATCTCTCCAGCTATGTGTGGACCCTCTTCCTCTCCCACTCCTTTATGCCCTCCCTCCTTTCTCATCTGCTCTTTATTGATCTGTATTCCTGCTCTCTGCCTTCTGGTTTAGTAGACTGAGACTGCCACCACTACAGGATCGGCCCCTACACTCACCTCTCTTACTGCTGCTGTATAAACATCACTGCATGCTTGTTTGCAGCTAGCGGCTGCCATATTCTGCATCGCCGTGACGACTGTCTGTCACCGCCAGTCATTATCATCTGGATCTTTGACCACACCCGGACAATGACTATTGTCGTGCTGACACACCCCTCACACGCTTGAGAAGGATGAGAGTCTTTATTTTTATACGAATCTCCTGGAAGAATATTATTAATGAAATTAAAACAAAGCTATTTAACACACACTGAGGTTTTGGTGTGTATAAGTGATTCACATGATGAGTGATGAGTGAAAAACATCACAACAATGCGATTAAAGTACACAAAATCCATAAAAGATCTTAAACTTTCCTAAAATTCCTCTTATTAAATTTTACACATCACAATCTGCCAAATGACACACAAAGATCAGAGATGTTTGGAATTGATGTCAGACCCGACGCATCTCCACACACACCTGTCATGTTTGAATACACATGAATGTGAATCAGATTTATCAGGCTTTATTCTGTAAATGTGCTCAACAGCTCAAGTCCCGGTTCACATGAATTATATGGGAGAACAGCTTGACCTTATGATCTTCAGAACATAAGAACTCAAGGACAAGTCAACAATGAGAGAACCTCAGGCTTTGGCTGAATTTGTCTTTTAAAGGTCACAGAAACACACTGGTGAGACCCGGTTGAGGTCCAGTTCTCGAGAACATGCTGAAGATAAACTTTCCTCTGTCTGCGTTTCATCTGTTGCTAAAATCAACTGGAACAATACATGAGGAATGTACAGTACACACACCCCGGTACAGTCACAGTAATCTCTGTTTTTACAGTCATACACAAACACAGAAGCATCTTATGGGAAGCAACACACACATCAACATCAAAAACCTTACAAGCACGCAAAGTACAATTCAGCAGTGTGTGTGTGTGTGTGTGTGTGTTTACTATATCTGTTTACTAAGTCTGGTGAATGAACTTTGAAACTAATGACACCACACAAAATAAACATCAAACTCTACATTACCTCATTTATCATTTTAAAACCAGTTTTATGATGAAGATCGTTTCCATAACACACTCCCCCTGAATGCACACAAACACACACCCTCCATCCACTACGATGATAATTTATAATCGTAAATTAAAGTGAATTAGACGTACTTAATGTGTTCAGAGTTGCTTAATTGATCCAATGATAATAAATATCGAGTACCTTCCAAAATCAGGTGTGTGGTGCGCTCAAATAAGTGTCTGTCTGAAACACACATTCAGAACAAAGGTTCCTACCACTGGACGTAAGTTAATTCCATTATCATTCACTAGATGACGCTACAGAACATGTTAAAAATAGTGACAGTAAAGACAACAGGACTATATTGTGACAGTCAGTTATAGTGTCAGACAGCTTGACTTCTGTAAGACTTGTTAGAGATTTTCAATGACTTTCCCAGACTACTATTTAGTACTATTTACTACTGTTCTAGGTAGATGTTTAAATGCAGTTTTCTTATGAGCAACTACGCAGTTAAAATATCCACAAAGCAAATATTTTCTCTTAATTTATTGGTGACTATTTTCAGTTTTCATGTAACCTTCATACAATCATTTGAAAATCTAGAAGACCCCGAACAGTAAAAGATACATTTTAAGGGGCATTTTCAAAAGCAAAACTTTTAACAGAAAACAACACTGTTAGATTTCATTTCTACAGTTAACTTAACCAAGTAAACATTTTTACAATTGTATCCTTTATTACAAGGAGTCCCTCTACCGTTTCATTTAGTATTAACAATGATTGGTTTTGTCAAATCTATGTGGCAAGCAGAACTCCACAGCTGTGAAATATTTTCTTTAAACACTGGAAATGTGTCGGTGTGGAAAAGTTTTCTTATATCAGAAGCACATTTTTAAACAGTGGTTTAACATCAGACAGATCAACAGCAGTAAATTTCGTTTCTTCCCTTGTGTTTTCAAGAAAATAAAGTTGTGTGTTTGCACTCACACACAAGATTTACAGACAAAACCTCTCCCATACAGTACAGTGTCCATCATTGTAATTACAGTAGCTCTAAAACAGCCGTACAATTGATAACAGCAGTGGAGCGTTTGAATCAGAAGGGTTGATCCTTCTCTGCTCAGTAAGTGTGAAGAAGCAGAACAATCCTCCACTTCATGTTCAGCAGAACATCTCTCATAGGAGTTGACCGTATGGTTCCCACACAACAAACTGAAGCAGTTTAGTCTGAGTAACTGAAAGAATACAGGAAGTAATCTGCAGCATGCGCACAGAAATAAATGATACTGCAGCATTTGAACAATCCCAAAACAAGAATAAAGAATATTTCAATGTCATGTGAGATCATCAGCCTTCTGTCACTCCTCGTTTGAAACTCCACTGGAATCCTGGAGCTATCACTGGTTGTTCCCCAACATCATGTGTGTGACAGATGAGAGAGAAGCACGGATACAGAGAGACATCGCTCTAGTGGAAGACAAACTCAAACAAACTTTAATTTCCTCTGTTCATAAAAATATCTGAAGAAATGTAAAATCAAAAACAATTAAAGAAGAATATTTACACTCAGATTCCACAGACAGAAGAGTGTTGTAAGCCAGCTGGCTGAAGAAGTCTCAGTTCTCCCGTCCATACACAGTCAGATTCCCTTCAGTGCTTGAAGCTGCACAGTGACCGTGGACAGTATTCTCTCTTCAGTCCTTTTTCATCTTCCCTTAAAACTGCTTCACTTTTTGACTTTTTTTTTGTACTTTTAAATTTAAATAGTAAAGAATATCTTCTCTAAATAAAATATTGGAGTGCAATGACTGCTTCCCTCCAGTGAAGATTTCTAAGGAAATCTCATTTTGAGGAATTTAAAGAGTCTTTTGTACAGGAAATCAATCCAGGACAGAGGCAGGCAGATATCCAGCTACACAACTCAGCAAGTTGCACAGGACCAATAATTTACCCACAATGCAATACTACATTCTTAGGTTCCCATAACCCAACATACAATGTTTTCTCCTTAGTGGGTTCCAGTCTCCCATGATCCTTTGCATTCTGCATCATAGTAATAAAGACATGAAAATTAAATAATTGACATTATATATGTCGCCGAGTTCAGCAAAACAAATCTGTGGTCTTCAAACTCATTTAAGAGTTAAACCACACACACACACACACACCTCAGGTCAGCAGATGTCCCTCACATTGGCTGAAAGTGAGACACACTGGTGTTTCACTTAAACACATTTACACTGCACAACTATATGAATCTGTGTGTATGAATGTAGATGATCACACAAAAGATTGTACACACTGAAATGTAATCTTTCACCACACAGAGAGAGAGAGAGAAACGGTCCCTCAAACCCAAAACAAAGGGAGGTCACAGGAACCAACATATACACACACACAGAGGTCATCGCCGTGGTGATTATTTGACCTCCAGAATGGAGGGGTTGCACTCCATGATGGCGACGATGATGCGGTCGATGTAATCCTGCAGACGGTAGTTGATCTCCTCCTGTTTGTGGATGGCCTCCATCAGCTGTAACACAAACACAGATGAATATCATAACCTCACACTGAACAGCACTGTACTGCTGTGTGTGTGTGTGTTATACGGACCTCTGCGCGGGACACATTGTTGATCTCAGCAGCGAGAGACTCGGACAGAGACTCAGTAAACAGACTCTTCGCTCCCTGGATACTCAGATTAATAATCTGACCGTTCAATTCATCGTTCTGTTCTTTCAGACTGCGATTATCCTGCAGAGAGAGAGAGAGAGAGAGAGAGAGCCACAGTCACTTCAACTGTCTGAATCAGTGTTAAGCTGCTTGAGTTTGTGTCTGAGTTTATATTTACCTGCTTGAGTCGGCGTATCTCGTGCTCCAGTTCATTCTCTCTCATGTGTGTGTTGTATTCCTGCAGGCCTGAGCTAGCTGATCGGCCTCTTCTCGCTTCTGTCTCCAACTTAAACAGCTGCAGATGTTCCAGTTGTTTTCTCAAGTCCTCTATCAACTACACACACACACACACAAACACAGTCATTAACACAGAGAACACACACACACACACACAGTCATTAACACAGAGAACACACACAGTCATTAACACAGAGAACACACAACACACACACAGTCATTAACACAGAGAACACACACACACACACAGTCATTAACACAGAGAACACACACAATCCCACCGGACAGGGGAACAGAGGGTCTCTCACCCCCTGAGTGAACTCTTTCTCTTTCTGATTGGTGTGATGTTCATGGCTCAGCTTGTCTGACATTTTCCAGCGAGATTCGTTTTCTTCATTCAGTCGCTCTGTCAGGTCATCAGCCTCATCCTGTAGCTTCCTTTTCTCCTGCAAACAAACACAGGGCTTTAAGTTAACACTCACCAAAAGGAGTCAGTTATCTTCAACTAGTTATTTAGTTATTAGTCAAACTGTAAGAAAGACGGTCTGACCGTTGAAGATATGAGTGACGTGCACAATTCAAATCAAAGACATACAAACAGTCAACTAAGATTTGTTTGAAACTAAGGCTTTAGGTTTCTGTGGCAGGTGCAGTGTGTCGTGTATTGTGTTGTACCTCCTCTAGTCTCTCTATATTGGCTCTCAGGCAGGGAACACATGATCTTAAGTCGCTGTTCTCCTCATCCAACTGATGCAACCTGAACACACAGAAACACAAGATAAATATTCAGAATGATATTTTCCTTTTGGGCCGAGCAGACAGTGAAAACATTTCAACACAATACCGGGTGAGAGAAAACACAGGTCTGTTAACACAGCCGGATTTCATTAAACACTGAATGCTGAACAGATGCTGAAATCTGAGAACTCATGAAGAACTTCTGACTGAACATCTGCTCTCCTACACAAGAGAGCAGAACCAGAATAAAAGCAGAAGCAGAAGCAGCTTTAGTGCTGGTGGTGCTTGTACACACCAGGAATTTGCTCTGGTAATGAAAGCTTCTGGTACACACAACATCAAGACACATAATAACATTTAAAGCAAAACATCACAGATGAACTGAATCGCACACACAATCAAATACACAAAACACGAATAAAACATGAATAAAACATGAATAAAACATGAATAAAACATGAATAAAACATGAATAAAACAAGGATATTTAGCTGGATATTAAACCACTCCTGAATCTGTGACAGTTTGTTTGAGAGACTCTGTAATCATCTCACATATGAACATAATTAAGAAAGAAACATGATGTACCGTCTCTATTTAATGGCCTCATATGTTTCCTCATTAAACTAATGAATCCTTCAGGAGGGCCTATAAAACAACATATCCCAAGTGTTTCACAGTAAACACTGAAATACAAGCACACTGCAGGAAATACTCTGATAACTGAAAACTCTGTCTCAACCAGGGCCCACGAGGTGGCTTCAAGATGACTTCAAGTTATTAAAAATGAGACAAAGTAAACATTACAATAAAGAAAAACAACAAAAAACGGCAAATATATAGTGCTAGGTTCTTCATATTATTGTGGACATTGGGGGGGTTCTGAACATCAGCCAGTGAAATCTGGAATCAAGGCACTTTTCCTCTCTTCTGTGAAGAGTTTTGGGGAATGTACATGTAATTGGAGCTACACTTCTAGCTTCTATGGGTGGGAGCCTCTCTCCTGAGACCACAGCTACACATCGGTGGGCTGCTGTGGTGAGTACCACACTCTACTGTTAACTGACATTTACATTATGCATCTGACAGACGCATCACTTACAGAATGAAATGCAGTTTATATGTTTCTCCTCTTCTTTACTGACCTGGCCTGAAGGTTCTCGATCTCCAGCTCTCTCTCTCGCTGTAGTTTGGTGAGGGCGTCTCTGTGTTTGCGTGTTTGTGTAAGCAGGTTCTCCTCAGCATGCAGCTCCTGCTCTTTCAGCTGCTCCTCCAGAGCGTTCGCACGGTGAACCAGCGCGAGATTCTCCTGCCGCAGACGAGTGTGCTGCTCCTCACTCTCTGATGACTCCTCCTCCAGCTCGCACACGCGCTTCTCCAGCAGCAGCACCTGACACACACACACACACACACACACACACACACACAGAAAGTGTTGTCCAATAATGTACATCATCTGGAAGATTTGTAATGATACCATGTGTTCTATTAAATCATGAATCATTTTCCTGATTTTCATTCTCTCTTATTTTTATGTCTCTGCTGTTTGTTCTACAATGTATTTTCTGTAAAAGTGCTTTGCAACAATGCAAAATTCAGAAATCAATCTGAATTGAACTGAAATGAATCTGGACCGTGTGTGTGTGTGTGTGTGTGTGTGTGTGTGTGTGTGTGTGTGTGTGTGTGTGTGTGTGTGTGTGTGTGTGTGTGTGTGTGTGTGTGTGTGTGTGTGTGTGTGTGTGTGTGTGAGTGTGTGTGTGTGTGTGTGTGTGAGTGTGTGTGAGAGAGTGTGTGAGAGAGTGTGTGTGTGTGTGTGTGAGTGTGTGTGTGTGTAGTACATCATTTGTTTTCAGAAGAGATTCTAAACCTTGTCAGTGATGTCCCGATCCGCAAGATCCAGAATATCTGGAGTAAGATCGTGGATGACATCCAGAGCACTGGACTGCTGCAGGTGTCTGCAACAACAAACACTCAACAATCACACACTGTCCCTTTAAACCTGCCGTGTGATTTACTGACAGAGAGACGCTCACCTCGCTGCTGTCCTACTGGACAGTCTCTTACTGGAGCTACAAATGAGAGAACAAACAGGAGAGAGTCAGGGAGAGCGAAATGAGAGGAAAACACTCTCTCTCCGCTGATGACCGGTGAACTACAGGTCAGAACGCATTCAGAGAGCTGCAGAAGTTTGACATGCTCAGCTCGTCTCTGTAGAGCTGAATCAATGCTCTTCTGTTAATGACCTCACAGCCCCAGAAATCAAATCACTTCTTCTGCACAACATCTGATCACTGTGATACTTATATTTGTATTATACAGCCCGTTATACACTACACTGAGTGATGTTACACTCTTTTATCATTCACTTTTACCTCAGAAATACTTAAGAACTGTTGAGGATGAATAAAACACACAGCAGAGCAGAGCATCACGTCACAACACAAACACACCCTGCATACAAACATCAGCTTGCAAAGAGGCAAAACCAACACAGGTCATATCACGCTGCAGAGATCACTGCATGTTAATAAAACACACAGCAGGCAGTGAGAGGTGTGTGTGTGTGTGTGTGTGTATGCGCAGAACACGCAGGGAAACGGAGCACATGCGTGTTACCTATTCATCTCCAGCAGCTGCAGTCGTGTGGACAGATCCTCCAGACGACTTATCTGCTTGTGACAGTGAGTGCAGAAAAACTCCAGCGCCTCAGACTCAAGGAAGCTCTGAAAGCTAGCAGGAAAAGAGCTGGGGCTGAGCAGTGAGGAGCCGAGGGGAGAAGTGAGGAGAAGAGCGGACAGGAGGTGTGTGAGTGTTAGCATTAGGAGAAGGGAAGGTTCAGAAAACAGGAAACATTTATTTGAGATGGTGAAGGTCAGAGGTCACACAGAGGTGAGTAACACAGAGCAGGGACAACACTACAGGAGAAGTGTGTGTGTGTGTGTTCATACTGTGTTTTCATGCTCTATTCTCTTGAGTGTGTGTGTGCGTGCATCTCATACACCTGACAACCAGCACTCCAGTAAAACAATAACCAGACTGACAAACTTTACCCAGTGTTAATAGTTAGCTCACAGCCGACAGACACGTGAACTAGCTAAACATGACTTTAACTTCTGCCACACACACTTTCATAACACTGTGTCTAAATCAGATCAAAATAAATTCTTTAAACAATGTAAAAATTAAAAATATGCTACTTTTATCTAATGTATCTGTCACACACAGTTTTAGGTAATATGTTGTTTATGCCAGATTAAGACTTAAATACAGTATCTGTAGGTTTTGTATGTTTACTGCGTGTTACCTAGGTGACAGCAGCATTAGTGGGCGGGGCAGTAGACTGTCAAGCTGTGGGCATGGCTCTGCATCTCCCTCCCCCTTTGGGGCCACACTCCCCTCTTCCTGATTGGTCAGCAGCAGGCCTGAGGCGTTGTTACTCTCACCAAAATCTTCAAAGTGCTCCTCCTCTCCTCCAATCACAGTCATTAGGGCGTGGCCATTCAAATCAGGGCCAAGGGTGAACCTGCCATACAAACATGGAATGTACTGCGTTATCCATAAATATGTGATTAAAAGCTACCGAAAGTACTAATTAACCATTAAACTCCCATTTAAGTTTCCTAACTGTGTTACTGGTTAAGATTTTTATAATCTGTTTGTGTTGTTGGACTCAGATATGACCGTTATTTTAAAACAGATTTCATGTTGTCACACAATGCGAAAAGCCACGATCGGCCACAAAAGAGTTAATTATTTTGAATAAACTAGCCAATAACTTTTTTAACTAGCCGTTAACTGAATAAACTAACTCATTTAATAGAAGGTTTACATGAGGTAACACATTACTAGATGCTCCCGAGACTCAGTCCAGCCAGACTGTGACCCAGTAAACCTGGATCCAAATCTCCTGTATTAGCAAAGCTACATATGATCACAAAACAGCAGAATGATATCTGTGTGTGTGTGTGTGTGTGTGACAACGTAAGAACATCTGTTCAATCGGATTAATCTGTTTACGTATGAACGCATGTTGTCTAACTGACACTAACACACATTAAACACTGAAACACACTTAGCTGGTTTACCGTGCAACAAAACCAACTAAACAAACCTGTTTGTATTGTTTGCTAAGGGAAGCTTCACTTTTGTCTCAGATATCTCACAGAGTTCTTTCAAACCTTTATATGCTGTGGCCAACGCTATATTGTTGCTCAGGTGTTCAGCATGGTTGTTAGTTGTTTTGAATTTTAAACTTGTTCCACACAGTTTCAGTTCTGAGCATTTGGACTTACATGTTTCACTCGATGAATATGAAAACAGGTGAGCAATGACACAGCTTTACCTGCAGGAGGAGTCAACACATTTCTACAGATCAGAAACATGTTGAGATTTGGAAGTGGGAGGCCTGAGCTAGTAAACAACCACCCAGCAACCACTCAGAACACCTTAGCAACCACATAGTAATGGCACAACACAAGGGATGAGAAAAACTCATATCTGAGACAGGAACTCCGTAATCTGCACAAATCATCATCCATTTTCACAAAGTACGGACAGAAGTCCGGACAGAAGTCCGGACAGAAGTCCGGACAGAAGTCCGGACAGAAGTCCGGACAGAGGTACGGACAGAGGTACGGACAGAGGTACGGACAGAGGTACGGACAGAATATTGTGCAGTGACAAAGACAGAAACAGAGGAAAAGACCCCTAGAGAATAAGTGATGAATGAACTCCGGGCCGCAGAAAGACAGAAAGAGCAAACTCCACATTTCCTCCAACCAGGAGGCAGGAAAATAAAGACTGACACAGATAACAGACACAGGAAACAGAAACACCTCCGTCAGCTGAGCTGCATTCCACCACAACTCAGAACACAAGTATGTCTGCTCAGCAGATCTTTCCATAAACACAAATAAAGACTCACTCTAGTCCAAAACACTCTTACACCAAAACGGCTGTGCACTGCAAAACTGTGCTGATCACAACAAACACGACACGGAAAATTCAGAAATAAAAAATCCAAAGAGTTATTCGAGTTGGTGATTTCAACCCTTGCACGACCCTCTTTTTTGTGCCGTTTACTTCTTAGGTTTACAAAAAGCTGAATGCCAGAAAATGAAAGACGTGTATTTCTAGAGAACTGAGTGCTGAGTGCTGATACTATATCATAAAGCTACTAAGAAACTAGTAAATGGCCATCACATCTGTGTGTGTTACCTGCTGCGGTCGTCTCCATCCGTCATTGTGTTTTCAATGCCGCTGTCTGTCTCCACGTCCTCGTGAAGTTCTGGATGGACCAGTGCTGTTGTATCTTCATCTGTGAAGGTTTCACACTCACTGTAGGCACTTTCTGACCCGAGATAGGCACTGTCAGAGACCTCCGTCTGCTGCACACACACACACACACAGGTCAAAAGATAGAGTGTGACATCTGATGTGAACAGTGAACAGTTTACACTGGTGCATAACATGCATCTGTTGAAATAAACACATTCATCTTGTTCCCACATTCACAACATCACTTCAACATTTTAAAGGTCCAGTTCACGTCATATGAAACTTCCTCTTTTGTAAAGTCAGGATTGTGAATGATGACAGAACACAACAGTGTTCCCAGGAAATTATGTCTAATTTACATGCATCTCAGGTGACTGGTACACTGTCAGACGACACTAACTACTGTTAACCAGCAGTGCTGAACTGTTTCATGTTTTAACTCAATTCAAGTGGATTACACCAGTTCATCACATTTTAAAATTTGTAATGTGTACACACCACACTGTGTTTGTAAAATATGCCATTAAATTAATTAAACACGCTAACTAATTCTTTAACTACTATTTTAAACATTCTGGAATTTTAGTATTAGTATCTGGACCAATAAAATAAATCAATCAAGTTTAGTTTGAAGAAGTTCATATGTAGAAATATTAAGCCTTGAAGTCAGTTGTGTAAGGACTTAACAGGTTATGATGCATTATAAAGCTCTGATTGTGATTATACACCATGAGGATAATAAAGAGCAGGACAGTAATCCACAATCCAAAACTTGTCATCACTCAACCTTAAAAATGATCTTTGATCTTCTAGACTACAAACACAATTATGAATTAGTAACAAAACAAAGACACCCTCAAGCTATGAGTGAAACCTCGAACCCTCAGCCAGTCACTCAGCTGTAAGCACTGGGTCAAATCTTGACGTACCTGTGTGAGTCCGTGAGGGGCTCGTACAACAGCAGCGGTCGTAACAACAATCATCGTCACTATGAGAGGACCAACTAACAAACCTGTTTCCTCTTTTACTCAGTCACCAGACAGAGTCAACATGAGGGGGAGGGGCAGTACTCTGTGTTTCTTTGGAAAATGAGGAACAAATTCTGACGGGCATCAGGAATGGGTGGAGTCTGTGCCTGATTCAACATTAATGTGTAAAAAAAAATTAAAACACGCACATACATTCTGAGACCGTCTTAAACCCAGATGAGCACCCTACCTAGACAGCATTTCTGAACATCAAACACATTTGTGATGCCTAAATGTGACACCTAGAGTAGAAGGGTTTTGAGTAGAGTAGAAGGGTTTTGAAACACAGACTGAAACACAAACTGTTTCCTACATGAACTAACAGCTAACTACAACAAAGCATCACAGATTCAGACACACACAAACACTTATTCACATAAACATGCACTGCCAAAATCATGTTATGTGCACAATAGGTGTGTGTGTGTTTGTTCCTCTATACGAGGTGTGACGCTAAACTGCTTCAGTCTGTGTGTTTTGAAAGCAAACACAGAAACAGCACAGCCATTCAGCTGCAGGAAAACACACAAGTGTGTGTGTGTGTGTGCGTTTCATTAGAAGTGACCGAAATAAGAAAATGGAAAATAAGATTCCAAAAACAAGACGCAAGAACACGAATAGAACACTAATTTACACATGAATCTGAATCTGCAGTCAACATGTTTAATGAATCTCTCTTATGAATTATATTTACTGCCTCATTATTGAGTGTGTTTTCATATCATTCGACAGTTACAACAGCTTATTCTGTAATGAAATGAGCTGTTCACAGTAATGAGAGCCCCTCACTGTTCATCTGTAACTGCTTTAACCTGCGACTTGTCTGATCTGTAATAACTAAACTAATAACTTCTGATGAATTTTAACATCACTTTACCATGACAATACATTTTTAAATATGAACGGTAGCATCAGTGTTTCCTTTATAATACCTTAGAAACCATGTACATGATATGATTGAGTATGGTATTCATTCAGAATGATGGGATATATCTTATGACAGGGTTTGACCATCTGCTCTTATTGTAGCGCACAGCACATGCTCAGTTAATCATATGGAAAACTTCTCATTATAAACCCAAGCTCCACACTACAGCAGAAAAACACACAACAGGTGTTCCACTCAGGAACGTTCTCCTGTGGATATTCAATCTTGTGGGAATTTGTGGAATGTGCTGGTGTGGATTCCAAGATTTTAAAACAATGATCTCCTAAACTTCAAACTGTCTCTTCATGACAAACAGAGAGAACATGGTGTGTGTGTGTGTGTGTGTGTGTGATACCTCATCATATTCCTCTGGAGGTCCACTGGCTTCCACTGAACTGAGCCGAGTCTTGTACAGATCTGGATCAGAACCTGACAGAGTGAGAACAGAAGACCAGAGTTATGAAATGGTGTGTAACCAGCTGGAATGTTCTTATGATTGAGAAGATCCATTTAATTCTGCTGGTCATAATGTTGCAAGAAACCTCAACTGTTAAACACACACACAAACATTTACTTTTGGGCCAAAGAAAATCTGATATTATTTTCCTTTATGTAAATAAAGCTGAAGTAGTAAAACAATTGCTGCATTATTTGGTTGTTCCTGGTTGTTTGGTTTGGTTGTTCATCATAAATTGTGGCAATACAAATTTGGAGCAGAAATGTTTCCTGCAGTGACTACAAATGAAACACAATAAACTGAGAGACAGACAGACGTTTGAGTCATTAATATATTAATGAAGAGAGAAACGTGACTCATCCCGCAGGCCATCAGAAACACGACACCAGACCGGCTACGAGTCTCACGTTCTCATTCTCTTTACTGAAAATACTGTCACAGTGATTAGAAAACCATCATCATCATCATCATCATCATGACAGATGCTCCGGGGGATAAAGAGTGTGTGTGTGTTTGGTGTTCATTTGAGTCTTTAGTCCAGTCACACCTGTAGCTACACCAGTCTGACCAGTGGTAACTGCTCTGCTGGTTTGTGTTGATCTGACAGGTGAAAGCTCTTCGGAGACATTTTCATTTAACGGAAACACAAGACTGAGCTGTTGTAATATCTCTGTCTGCTTACAGTTCTGAGTAATTCACACACACTCGAGTCATAGTTTCCCCTACAGTATAACAGAAATGTCAGATGAGCAGTCAGTTTTATTATTGTCATGTCACACACTGCGTGTGTTGTGTAGGTGTTGTAAGAGAGAGTGTGTGTGTGTATGTGTGTGTGTGTGTGTGTGTGTGTTCTGCTATACCCTCACTGCTGATGGCACTGACGCCTCTGTGAAAATCCTCAAAACTGATCACACCCAGACCACCTGGATCCAGAAACCTCGTCAGACCCTTCACCTGAAACCACCAACACACACCACGTCAACAACACACACCACGTCAACAACACACACCACGTCAACAACACACACCACGTCAACAACACACACACACACACACACACAGAGCTGAATGACAACACTTCCTGAAAACAAGACAAACTCGCCCCAAAAACACAGAAGGAGAATGAAGAAAGAGGAAAAAGGGGAAGATGACATTTATTGGTCAATGTGAGAATATGAGATTGTGTATGCACGTAAAAAAACAGAACACACTTAAATACACTGAGATTGAAAACTCAACCCTGTGCACACATTTAACACACACTCTCTCTCTCTGTGTAGTGTTTTAACCTCGAGACAACTAAACAACTGAATACCTATGACATTATGACCAGTAACTAATCAGAAGGTGACGGTCCATTTGCTTTTGTTAAAGGATCATTTATTTGTCAAAGAATTTCACAAGGCACCAATGATTATTTTACATTCTTACTGCTGTATTAATTTTCACTTCAAACATTCACAGTCAAATATTGGTATTAAATTAAAACAACAAGTGTCTTCATGTAAGTGAATCAGTCAAGCTCCGATCCGTTTCAGCTGTTGTTCAGAATCTCAGGTGTGAAGAGCAGCGAGTCACGAGCTGTCACTTTGATTTCACACATGAACAACATGACGTGACTGACAGAAAGCAGAAAACAGCCGTTTACATCATCAGTACAGGATATTTCCCTGCTGATCTCATTAGAAACTCATCTCTGGGTTTTCACAACATAATAATTTCAGTGTGAATTAATTATTCCTTATTTCATTAGTTTGTATTACACATTTAAGCCTGTTAAATAAACACTTTTTCACTGTTACACCAGCATTTCCTGAAAATCAATATTCTGGGCAAACATTTGCATCTAGCATCAAACATTTCCATAGAAACCATATCACAAAGATATTTAAGACATGGAAACCAGCGTAAAACTGACACTCACACAAACACAATTTCTCTCCAGTGTGTTCATACAATACACAACAGTCTCATGGTTTCACTATGAATGAAGTTACACAGCTCCTACAATGTAAACTTCTATAACATGATCAGAAGAAACCTCATCAGAAGATCCTCAGACCAGTTCAACCATTCATCCAATCAATCACAACAGTCAGACAGAAGAATGAGCTGCAGTTTCAGCCCTGAAACTATAAACTTCATTATACTCAAACACACTTACTGGTGTGTCACATACCAGCATGTTAAACCTGTATGACAGTACTGTGAGCTCGTGAGAGAGCTCATGAATTCAATCAGTGTCACATTACTGTTACATTCAGACAAATGCAAAGAGAAAGACGTCATACTACCACTCAATACAGTGTGCAGTACAGACACATACATACAGACAGATACTATAAAACCCACCTACAAACAAATCTGACTAAATGCATTAGTAATGAAGACTCTAGTCATGTATACTCTTAACTCCACTTAACTACAACCTTAAAAAAATAGTTTTTGTTAACAGTTTTTGACATTTTTTTAACCATCCAAAAGCCACATTACATAAAACTAGCTGCATGATGAGTTAAGACAAATCTAATACAGGAACATACATGAAAATGAAAAATGACTAATACAGTTTGTTGAAGGATTGAAAACTCACAGTGAGACAGCTGTAAAACAATGACAGAGAATGAGATAGGGGAGTGTGACAGCGTTTGCAGGTCTGAATAATAAAAGAGCAGCTCTAGGGTGTCACACCATCATCAAGTTTCCTTTGAAACTTTCTGACTCAATGAAGGACACAGTCCTGAAATCATGAAACTGTTTAAATTTACTTCCCCACACAACAACAACACAAACACACAGAAAACTCACCTGTTCTGCTCCGTATGCTCTTGCAAACTCTATAAACTCCTCAATATGGACAAATCCATCTCCATCCTGATCCAAAGCCTGGAAAACTGCTCGAAGAGCCGAATGCTCCTCATCTCTTCGGCCGGTCACAGAAACTACAGGCACATTTATCAAATCTGTGGGAACCCTCTGGTCATGGAGTGACTTGGTCTGCAGATCATCTGAGGCCTCGCAGAGATCCAGAGTCATTTCAGCATGTTTGGGAATGTTGGGAATTTCAAATGTATTCTCCATCAAGGTCAGGTAAGCTTCCCTGTCCAGACTGTCTCCATGGGGAAAGTCATTTCTGTGTGAGTGAGGAGCGCTGAGGGGTGCAGAGCTCGCTTGTTTCTCCTGTAGCAGGTCTAGCTGTGATAGTGTCACCTGATGAAAATCTTCCTGATGTGTGAATGGGACAGGAAGCCCCGCCTCTCCTCTGCCTGTAGCCTCTCCTTGACCCCGCCCCGCTAATCCACCTGTCATGGTCAGCTGATCAGCTGCACAGGTGAAGGGAGTGGACTCTAAAGAACCACAAGAAAGAACGCCTGGATTCTGAGTAGATCTGCTGGCATCTGCTCTCTCTTCTTGCGGTGAAGTCACACTATGAAAGTCCTCCTCCACATTTAACAGGGAATTGTGATGGTCATGGGGTGGTGTGATGTTTTCTTCAGGTCTATTGTTTACAATTGTACTGTGGTCGTTCGTTTGGTCCACAGGTGTTCTGGGGTTTTCCACCAGTGTGTTGTCTGTATTTTGCTGAGCAGTGAGTTGTTCCTGACATGCCTCACTCATTGTATTTGAGTCTTGGTGGTCATGTATACAGCTGTTCAAGTTTAAATCACTGTTGCAATGCTGTGCCACTTTAACGTTTATTTCCAAATTGTTTGGCTGCTGATTTTGATGCAAATCTGTGAGATTGGTCTCCACATCTCTGAGTGTGTCTGGCTGCTCTGTGTTACTTGTTGTGTTTGGGTTGTCTGCGTGCTGTGTCTCCAGCGCCTCAGGAAAAGATTCTGCGCTGTCCGTTTCAGTGTTTGTTATATTCATCTGAAGTTCATTTGTGACTTCAGATTTGAAAGCAGCTGAGCTTGCATCACAGTGGTTCTGTTCTGTTGTTGTTGGTTGTGAGTTATCAGTTTTAGGTGTTATAACAGGTTTACGAGGATGTACAGATGGCACATCTTCACAGGAGATGCTGTCTACTGTCACACAGTCAATCCTGATGTCAGGACTGGAGGCCACATCTCTGTCATGAGGAAATGCAGATAAGACTTCATCGTCAGTTGTTGGTGAGGGCTGTCTGTTAGGGTCAGGTAAGGCATAATGTTCAGATGCGCTGGCTGATGTGAATTCCACTGCTGTCTCTCCCTCAAGCTGACATATAATTAATGGATCTACAGAGATGACTGAAGTGAGTCCTGTTCTACCCTCTGATAAACAGTTGGGTGAGTTCTCCTCTCCTACCTGCTTATCTAATGTTTCCAACTGTATGTCAGAAGTGTTCTCTGTGGGTGAGTCGGGTAACGTTTCCTCATGAGGTTCAGATGATGTATGAGTCTGTACTACTGCTCTCTTACAGACACCCTTTTCCTCAGGCATTAGCAGTGTTGTTTCTATGTTAGTGTCCGTTGCCTCAAGGCTCTGAGGATCATTGTCAAGGGTTTTCTTACTAGCTGAAGACATTCTACTCACATGTTCAAATGGCAGACCTCCACGGAGAGGCTCGGGGGTTAAAATCACCTTCTCAACCTCATTGAAAGGTGCACTGCCCTCGTGAGATGTCACCAGAGTCGTGGACTCATGAGGGAAGGCAGAGGATGAGAGGTAGCTGTGTTTACATGTAGCTGGAGGTGTCTGACATATAATTGAAGGCTTGAGATTTAAATGTGTATTCGTACATGACACCTCCGGTGGGGTAACTGACAACAAACCTGCAGATATCCCAGTCAGATGAGTCCCGTGTGAAGGAGAACTCTGACTCTGTTCATTCTCCTCCAGGGGATTATGACTGTCTGTTAAATGTGTATCCACAAGCAGAGTTTCTTGTAAAACTCTTTTCTCTGTCTGAAAGCCAAAGTCTGAAATGCCTGGCTCATCTGTCTGTACTTCTACAGGATTTATGAGGGAAGCATCCATGATATTTTGATTCTGTTCAGAACAGTCGTGAAGGCTGTTTTGATTCTGCATGGGCGTGTCTGAGAACATAGAACTGGTAGATGTAGAATCAAAACTAATGAGGTCTCCAGTAACATCGCTTGTACCCCCCTGATAATCCTCACCTCTGAGGTTTTGGGAATGTGACACAGTCTCCCATTCAGAACAGACACATTCCAGATCATTTTCCCATGGATATGTCTGTCCGGAATACTGAGAAGCCCAAAATAAGTCCTTTAAGTTTATAGCATTCTCTTGAAAAATCTCATCAGCAGAGTCATTAACAGAACTCTTCTCTTTGTCCATGAGAAATCCAAGAGGATTTTGGTCAGATTTCCAGTCTCTTTTTCCACTCACCTCCCACTCTGAACACCCCTGAGGGCTGGAGAGGATTTGCTCCATTGATATTAGATTGTCTCTCCGCCAACAAATGAAAAATTTCAGAGATGTCAATACTTTATGATCCCACAAGGTAAAAATGTTTGGAATTCAGCTGCTATTGATGACGTCTTCCAACATGTTCACTAAAAGGAATATCCTTATTGAAACCCATGCGTGTATCTCCACAGTCTGTAAATGACCAAACCGGTCACATTTGCTGACGTAAGGATAATGTTTCACTGTCACAACATGGCTGATTAGATTTTTTCCAAAATTTAAAGTTGCTATCCATGAGAGAAAGTCGGCCCCATTTTCTGCTTCATCAGTCATACATCTAATTTACTGTAATTTTAGACTTCACTGAGCGTGTTGATCGCAGCCAATACATCATAACAGCATTCACTGAGTTTGTATGATAACTGCCTACAAATAAACTTGACTTCATTATTTCATTATTCACAATTACTACACAAGCTGCAAAGGCATCAAAGAAAACAGGAAATTACTTAGATCAATATCGACACAAAAATTACATGGCACATCAAAATTGTGAGTTTTAACTGAAAAAGCAGGACTAAAGTTTTTTAACTCGTACATTAGACTTCCCTCAGCCGTCTGATATTAACTTAAACATCAATGCCTCACAAACAAATCAGATGGGATAATACTGGCTGTAAACTTAAAACAGGTTTAACACGGTCCTGCAACAGTTACTATTAACTGAAGTATTAAGTAAAGACTAGTTATAAGATTTACTTGTTCAAAACCGTTTTACACACAGTCAAGCATATTTTAAGGCAGTGTATTCAAACATTGTACTAACTAGATTGTCTTAATCTCAAATAATAAAGCTAAAAAGGTTTTCATATATGAATTTTCATATGATAATTACAGCATTTTACGTTTTAAAAAGTCAGTCTTTGCATGTGTTCTCAAATAAAGAGGAATTAAAGTGAAACTCTTAAATCACAGATTGTACTGGCGCATCTGAGGTAAATCCACTAGCCGGCTAGCGTGCTCATCCGACCATCTCATTTGATTTCCAGGTTTAAAGTAAAATTGATCCTCGACGCGTCTCTGGCTCTTCATCAGATCTCATTTAATGTCTTCATGTGAATTTGATCATGTTTTATTCCTCCGTCTATCTTAAATAAAAAACAAACACAGGCCATCATCCAGGTCGAGTCGCGCGAGTCATCCACCTGCGCTTGTTATTAGCCTGTTAGCGGAATAAAAATCACCTCGACACCACCGAATAATCTCATAAATAAACCTCGTGTCCTTTTATTTCATTCCTTCACATACTATTTCATCCGTTTCTTTAAAAATCCGGGATTTACGGTGCGCTGGCGCGGTGTTGTTTTGTAGTTGACGGATGACGTTTCAGTTATATTTACCTCTCATCATTCAGCAGCAACACAACCGCTGCTGCCTCACGCGCCCACACACGGCAGAAACACGCATGCGCAGCGCCGGCGCCGCAGTCTGCCACTGTAACCACAGCGCGTCAAAAACTCACTCCCGAGCGTTACGTCTGCGCGTCCAAAACTCCCTGTCGAGCGTTACGTCTGCGCGTCCAAAACTCACTCCCGAGCGTTACGTCTGCGCGTCCAAAACTCACTGTCGAGCGTTACGTCTGCGCGTCCAAAACTCACTCTCGAGCGTTACGTCTGCGCGTCCAAAACTCACTCTCGAGCGTTACGTCTGCGCGTGGTTTGCGATAATTGTCTGTTTTAAAACGCCACATTGACGTTATTGTGATCTGACGCTTATGACTGAACGTGGCCCTGCTGGTGATGAATTAGCGGTGAACGCGCCTGTTTGTCTACATGAAAATGTTGTCTTCTAGTTACTTAAGCAATTCACTGTGGTTTTATTCCACCCCCGTGTGTCTGAACATGCAAGTTGCAGCTAATAATGAAAGCAGAGAAAGTGGTAAAAGCATTAATGTTTTATTATATAAATGTTGAGAATGCAATGAATAGTGTGGGGAAAACATATATTGTTACTTGCAATTATAATTTAAAAAAATATTGTTATAGAAAAATTGTACAAACGGGGATCCCTATTAACACCTCTTCTGTGAAACGTGGAATCATTTGCAATGAGAGAACACAGTTTAAATGTATCTGCTGGTATTAAACATGTTTTGAAACCAACTTCATATCTTAACTCATCATAATTAAATTGTAAAGCCCACTGATGGAAGCTGCCCGTAACCACACTGAACATCAGATCTAACACAAAACACAGCAGCTTGTGTATTTTGAGAAATGTGTTGGTCGGGTCAGTTGAGGTGGGGCTGTTTATCCAGTCATTCTAAACAAGCTATATATCCTTTTTCTGCTGACCAAAAACTAAAAACACCAAAAATTACAACAAGACCCATCCAGATGTTATTCATATATACATACAAATTCATATTAAGAATTATTGTGTGACCTCTCGTAAATCATTTATCAATTAGTTTCATCCCATAACTAACAATTGTCTGACTTTTAAAACCACAAAACAAGAATAAACTGAGACAGAAAGAAGGAAAAACCCCAAAGAAAACCGTGGAGTCTGTGACCACTGACCTCATCAGAACTTCTGCAATCCGGAAACCAAAACCTGATCCACCACCAGTTATAAACGCCACCTGACCAACACACACACACACACACACTACGTCTGACTGTCTCCATTCAAAGCTTTCCAACAGATATTTACTCTACAATGAAGAAACTTCCATGCAAACTGTTTGTTCTCGTGACCTGTGCAGATCCGGGCTGTAGATGTGTGTGTATGTTCATGCAATCATCAGTCTGAACATCCTCTGGTAAATTATTGACCAGCTGCGCTTTCTCTGCCATGATTTCTCTGAATAAGCGTGAAGAAAACAACATCAAAACACAGAACTCACACTGTCAGTCTCACTGTACTTACAGTCATTTACAGAACAATTCACAATTCAAAAAGCTCCAGACAAGCGTTGCTTTTACCTGCAGAAAGTTACTGAACCCTGTTTCTGAATGCAATCACACACGCTTATCAGCACGCAGCCTTTATTCTGAACTCTGGACATATGTACCTGTGGGGCATGACGTCACACAGACGTAGCCTCCTACGGTATTATGGGAAATGCAGTTTGTTGCAGTGCACAAGCGTGGGATAGTTATGCATTTGTTATTAGTGCCGTTTATATTCCAGCTAATGAAAGTTAGGAACAGATATGGTTTGTTCCCTGATATTATAATCCTTATAAAAACTTGTGTTAGTGCCAGGATACGAGGGCAAGTTAGATGATGAAACAGCACTATTTTGACATGATACTTAAAATACTATCATATTTATCAAACGTTTACCTCAAAAGAATTGCAGGACGCTTTGGACAGAAGCGTCTGTGTTCTTAAAATATGATGAAAATACAGAGAAACAACAACATTGATTAAAACCATCAAAGTGTTTATTTGATGTTGTTATGGCATACATATATATTTGTTATTACAATATGACAATGACATTAACAGGAAGGAGACTGTGGTTACAGTGTTTGCAGGACCAGTGTGGCTCTGTGTTTCTTCTTTTCAGCATCTACTGGATCTTCTTCTGTCTGTTGCTCGCAGCGCACGAACACTTCGGCCTTCTGCCGCGAGGTCTCTCGCGCTGCCCCACACAGACCCTTCAGATAGCACAGCAGCACCTCAAAAGAACTGTCAGGAACCTGCAGACACGAGAGGAACATGTTCTTTACATACAGAGGAGGTGAAACATCATCAATTAATTAACCTAATTAGTAATAAAGTACAACTAACTGCTCTATTGTGACTACATTTATGATTGAAAGTTTGGTTAGGCACAAGCACGCGCTTTATCTGTTTAAAGGTACAATGACGTACACAGATTCTACACTAGGAGCTCACTGAAGCAATATACACATACATACAGTACAGCATTATTCTAAATAAACCACAGCTATTAAATAATGAACAAGGAGCTGGTGTTTAAAACATTAGAGCTGTAAGGAGGAAAAGTATGAGCCCTGCAGGTTCTGTATGTGTATGTCTGAATGCTGCACATGTCCATCTGATTCAGTCTACACAATGCTGCACTGTTGCCAAGCAGCTCGACATATGAAGAAAACATGGAAAACTAAAATGATGCACTATGTGGAATATATATGGGATACATACAGAATATCATTGGGTATTATTGCACATTTTATTTGTACCTTTACGCTGTCATACATGTGCTGCAGCAGCCACGTCTGTCTTGTCTTCTGAAATCTCCACTCATCTCTTCTCTCAGACCAGCTGCACACACACACAACACATCAGTTAAAAGAGTCTCATTCTCACCTAAAACAAGGAAACATATACAATGTCCAAAAACACACAGAAAAGAATAAATAAGAATACAGCACAAGGGGGTGACATGAAAGGGGTGATTCACTCGTGATCCACTGAATGTATATCAAAGCAACTCTTTGGGTTTGTATATGTTACCATGTGAGGTATTCCAGCGCCTGCTTCTCAGCAACACTCGTTTTGATCTTCTCCTGTTTTGTGCTTTTGCCTTCTTCTCTCATTCTTTTCTTTTCTTCCTTTTTCCGGATCTTCTTCAGTTTTCTCTCCAACACTCGTCTTTCTTCTGGACTGAGGTCTTCCTCTCCTTCTGGTCTGTCCTCCTCATCCTCCACGCTACACACTGGAGTGTTCTCCACATCTCCAGGAACCTAGCAGAGAAATGCACAATTCAGATTTATATGACAAAGATCTCAATTATTATCTTGCGCATGATGATGCTGAACCCTTAACAAAATCATTGCACAGTGATGCTTATTAACAAGCAACTGCATTACACTTACACTGTAAAAACTGAGTGAAAAAAACATCAGAAAGAAGTTTGACCTCACAAATACGGTTTTACTTCAATATTTTGTTGTTTTATATGCTAAACACAGGCATATAGTGATATGTGCCTTTATAAATGAAGACACACCGCTGACTCACCTTTGTTTTTCTTTGTTCTCTCTTTTTTTCCTTTGATTTTTTTGTGCTCTCTTCAGCTGTCTGTACGTGTGTGTTGTGTTTGGCTTCCTGTAGCGTCTCATCATCTGCTTCTGGAACAATTACTTCACAGTCCTAAAACCTCAGAACAGAAACTGAATATGAGATTTATAGCATTCAGAGAATCTGTTCCAGACAGATTACCAGTTCACAATACAACTCAATTTGACAACTCAATCCTGTATTCTGAAATGGACTGAATGCAAAGAAGACTGAAAGCTCATCATTTCAACCCCTCGGCAGGCAAAACAATCAAACCATGAAAACAAAAAGTCCATTCATCACCTTGTGCTTTTTCTTCTTTTTTTTTTTCGTGTGATCTTCCTCTTGTGTGAGTGTCGTGTCTTCTATCTGCTGAGTATCCTGTGAAATCTATCAAACCACACAGCTGAAAATTACATGATCTCATAGATATCCATCTTATGTTGTTTTTACTTCACATACATTCTATAAGAAACAATACATTTGTTCAACTGGTAGAAACATGTTGACTTTCTGATATATACTGTAAATTCATGTGAGGAAATTCATATATGATTCATAATGAGGAAAAACTTTTTTCCTCATTAAAAAAAATTATTTTCACTTACTTTAGATTTCTTTTTCTTCTTCCGTGTGGTCTCGTCACTGTCTACATTTGTGTTTGTATTCATTTCAGATTCCTTTAATTTCCAAACCAAAGAAGTATATTGTGATAAATACACAATATTAAATTAAGATACTTAAATTACTTTGAACAATCAAACATGGTTTAAAAAACTGCTTACCTCATTTTTTCTTTTCTTCTTCTTATGTTTGTGTTTATCTGTGTTTGTTGTGTCAGCTGATGGAATCTGTTCATTCTCCTCTGTTATACTTTGTGAAAATTCACACATATCAGATTTCTGCAAATCAAACAAACAAAACATCAATATGAAACATAATGATTCATTTTCCAACTTTTTTTGCTTGTCATTTATTCTAAGCCTTACATTTCAAACGGGCTTAAATGTGTCAGAGATAAGTGTCTCATAAAAGAGGAGTCAGGAGTTTTCTTTTGTAATGAGTTTTTCAGTCATACTGCCGAATACAACCACAAACCTCACGATCAGTCTTTCTCTTCTTTTTAGTTTTTCCGTTCATCTCTTCCGTTCTCTCTTTCTGTACATTTGGCAGATCAGGTTTGGACTTCTTTTTCCTGACAGAATTAGACTCACATCCTGAAGCGTCACTCTTCGTCATGGCAACAGATCTAGAGTAAGAAGAAACAGCACAAATGCTGGTGACAGAAGTCTCAAACTACAGTAAACGAAAAAGAACTTAAATATAAGACATGATTTTGCATACAGGTTAGTGGAATGAAAAGTTGGTGATGTCAATGATATATATAAGCAGAGATGCCGTGTTTTAAATCAGCCAGTTGTTTCGAGTGACCACATAATAGATTAAACCCTAACCCTACTAAAGTAACTGAATGTGATAAAGAGAGAGAGATATATCTTACAAGATAACAGGATTCACCAGCAGTTCCTCACACTCACGTGCAACTGCACTCCGACATGAAAACGGAACCACGTCCACTTGTGATGACGTTTTAGAGTATACAAAATACTGATCTCTGATTGGTTGATTCCTGTCGCCTTTTGGGATAAGCAACGTTAGAAAAGCGGCCAGAACGAGAAAACTACAACAGCAGTAAATTAAAACTGACCTCGTGTTTACTATTATAATGTTATATTCTAGAAAAGATGTGCAGTAAAATAAGACAAAGTATTTTCAGGGAGGAACTGCATTGCATCCAGTCGAATGTATTTTCGGCTGATTTCACAGTTGCACAAAAGTAACATTAGAAGAGAAATCTCGACATGTCACCTGCAGGACAATTGTCACGATTTTCTTTATATCATCATATTATTAACAACAGAGGACGGGTGACTTTAAGGCAAGTGGACATTTTGTCTTTGCAGAGATTAAGAAATAGTCATTCTTTACCTCGAGAGTTTTTGGCACTCAGACTGCTGTACACGTGACATATATAGACGGAAATTACTGTTATTAATCACACAAGTTCAAGTAAATATGATTGTTGTTTATTAACAATGAATGTATATGGATTTCTCTTTTTTCTAGTCTTTATGAAATGTCATCTGAATTTGTATCTGAATGACATTTTAATCGCATTCTCTCGTTATGAAACACCTGAGATCTGATGATGTTAAAATAATTGTTTTAAGGAATGATGATTTTAACCCTCAAAAGAGATGTTGAGCACTAGATGTATTTCTCAAAGTAATTGTTCAGAAAATTATAACCACCTTACATCTAAGTGAATGTACTTTCCTCTTTATTACGGTCTTATGTAGACCATGACATTACTGCTTCAGGCACAGTCCAGAAAACCTCCAGATGATGAAGAAACATCCAAACTCATCTGGTTTCCACCAGCAAATATGGAACATGCAGCACTCGCTGGACAGCAATGATCATTGGCCGTGGTGGAAAGTATTTTAAGAGTGAGCTTCCTTCTGTGGTGTCTTCAGAAGAGACCAAAATAGACAAAAAAGACATGACAGCAGCTTAAAGAGGACGTTTTCTGTTTGTAATGTTTGTGGTTTAAAAAGTTATTTAAATGTGTCAAAATGTTTTCTGTTAACTGCAGCCAAGGAGTTTAAGAATGTACTAACTGTCTTGACAAAGGAAATTAAACTGCATTTATTTGACAAACAACATTTCGATTCTCAATGTACAATAAACTTGAATAAAAAATGTCAGTACATTTAGTCTGAACACACACAGGTGAAATCTGTACTTAACCCAATTGAGTTATAACAAATATAACATTATGTGGTTCAGTCTACAAGCAATACTATTAAAACTGCGGTTTTATTAAAGTATTTGTTCAATTACAAGTCTGTATAGCAATGACCGGTCAGAACTCAATGTCACCACTGAGCAGAAACTACTCGGTTTTGTACAAACCACATGATCCACGTTATCCCTAAATTCTAACCTTGCGCACTACAAGACCAAAGCAAATGATAAACTGTAATATACCATTTTAAGAACGTTACTAAAAACAAGCAGCAAAGCAAAGTGAGGTAGTGGAAAGTTTATTTACAACCAAACAGCCACAAGAGAAGAGAAAACCAGTATAATAACGACAGAAATAAAATGGACATGTTCTAATTGATGAAGCATGCAGACTAGGCAGAGGTATACGAAAGTCTAAAATACAAACTTTAAAACCCTGAGGAGCTCCCGGAATGTTCTGACTCTGCCCCCCTACTAGTCAACTTTACCACAAGATACCCCTACCCTACCGCAACTACCAATAAACATACAAAAAATAAACTTAAACTACACAGTCATTTATAGTTAAGAAGTGTAAGAATCTTTATGCCCCTCCCTCCCAAACCACCCATGCAACAAGCCCCTCCCCCATATATAATCCACACAAAAAAGGTTGAGTAAATAGTCATAAGTTTAAGCACGCTCTCCACGGATTCGACGGGCCAGCTGGATGTCTTTGGGCATGATGGTGACACGTTTGGCGTGGATGGCGCACAGGTTGGTGTCCTCAAACAAACCCACCAGGTACGCTTCACTCGCCTCCTGCATTTCACACAGACAGTTATCAGTGGTGGAATAAGTTGTTTTTCTTACTCTTGAAATATTAGGCTGAGCTCAATGAAATCTTTGTTCTCCATGATCCAAAAGCAGGAAACGCACCTGCAGAGCTCCAATGGCAGCACTCTGGAAACGCAGATCGGTCTTAAAATCCTGAGCGATCTCACGGACCAGACGCTGGAATGGAAGCTTGCGGATCAGCAGCTCAGTGGACTTCTGGTAGCGACGAATCTCACGAAGAGCCACAGTACCAGGACTGGGGGTAAAGCAGAACAAATTTATGACTATTATTTAGCTATGCATGAAAATAGTAACGTACATAAATTCGGCACAATGTTTGTACAAAAAAAATAGCATCACTTTCACCAACAGCAGCAGTTTTTCAAAGCACAATGTATTTTTAACTACATAGTTTATAGTGTAGATCTATGCTCTAAACAAAGTTGTCATTTAGGGAAATACAGCCTTTGAAAAAGTGTACTATGGAATAGTGACAGATAGCATCATATCTTAAAGCCGCAAAACAATGATATACACTCACTGTACCAATGGAATACTATGGCAACACAATGGTAGTATTATGTAATACTAAAACGATAACTTTATGCAAATAAAAGAAAGCAGCTCTAGCCACCAAAGGAACGAGTTTCTCACCGGTATCTGTGGGGCTTCTTGACTCCACCTGTGGAGGGCGCACTCTTCCTGGCCGCCTTAGTGGCCAGCTGCTTCCTGGGGGCTTTGCCACCAGTGGACTTACGGGCGGTCTGTTTAGTACGTGCCATGACACCTCAATGACGCGATCTGCAAAAAAAACCCAATATCAATGAAAACAACAGTGGCGGGAAATTCCACATGGCGTGACGTCATCACAAACAAACCTCGGCTCACCCTCTCCACCCAGAACAGTCATGCATTTATATTTACTGTTTGGGGAAAAGGCACCATGGCGACCATGACCTAAAGAGCCCAACAACAACTGGGGGCGCCATTCACTAAAAAGCGCGTAAACGGGTATTTAAACTGGCAAAACAATAAACATTCAGCTATCAGAATACAGCAGAAATGGTTTACTGTGCTACACTAAAGTGGATGTAAAGGTCTCTTTGGCGCACATGACAGCTGAAGCGTGTGTTCAGGTCAAAGCTGCTCCCAGCAACGACTCGCAGTGGGACACTGGGTCACACACCGACTACAGCTCCGCTCAACACACACAGCCTGAAGGCAAAACAGCGACATTGACTTTCATTCAAGCTGTCGTTAAATAATCCTACAAACACGACCTGCACGCGTTTTACATGGCGTGAAACACACACGTGAAACGCCAGCTGAAGAGAGCTGCAAGCGGCATGAGTAATGCAGCCGCCGCCGCGATGACCTCCATCTCATGACGAGACTCAGACACGTTCCTGCCTTTATGTGTAACATGGCGCCCAAGAACACCAATTACTGCCGTTTCTTTGTCTACATCGACAATTCAGCACCTCCGTGTGGAAGTGTTTACTTCAACAGCGACTTACCGAGTTCGTGTCTGTCCGTAACAAGTAACTCAACTGTTATTAACTCAACTGTTCAAAGTCAAGTAAACGTCTCGCTCGCGCTAGTTAGCTTAGCTGAAGCTACCGCGACAGAAACGAACCGAAATCCGCCGTTTTCTCGCTGGAAGACGCAGCATGAACAAAGATCCCAAGACAAACGTTATCTGAAACTGTTCGAGTGAAACATATACTAGACGTAAGATGCAATTCATCACCGCGAGTTTAATAAAGAACGGTGACGTTACTTACGCTTTTATTTCGCTTAATTCGTCAAACCCAAAACAAGGAACGTCAGTCACGCGCAAACGGCAGTCCTATATTTATATAGTGCGCTGGAATGCCACGCCCCCTCACCTCTCATTGGTCAAAGTAACGACGGCAGCTTTCACCAGGCTTAATAATTACTAAAAGCGCAATTTTGACGTAACTGTGAAAACATTTAGTTTTATGTTTTGTTCAGATAAAGCAGTTATTAAAATCGCTGTTGCTTTACATGAATGGTTAATTAACATATGTTAGACACATCACAGCATGTGCCATTAAAAGCCTTCAGTGTACAGTTGTAGCCGTCTGTTACATAACAGTTCCTTTTACTAATTATTACTAATCCATCACTGGTGCTTGAGTCAACGATAAACCACCAATAGTTGTTATAGGAACGATAAAGTAACAGATATCGGTGTAATACTATTAAACCGTATGATTTGTGTTAGAATCGCATATTCTGCTGCATGCGGAACCTTTAGATCGAAGCGTTTGTTCTTAGCGGCTGCGGAACCTTCTGACAGATGCACACGCATGTGTTTCGTGTACATCCAGCATTACCAGTTACAAATCCCGTGTAAGGTTACTTGTGTGTTCAATCTGATCCCCGGTTCATTTCTGTGGAATGATGGTGATCACAGGACACGCAGAAGTTATTTGATCTCACACTTCTGTTTGTGTTGTTTGTGGATCTGCACAGTCGAAGGTGGAACAGATTCCTCTGAGCTGACAGAAAAGATTATTAGTGTATTTAAATACCAGAATTTAACTTCTGATTTAACTTCAGCTATGACGGATAAATCAACTGAAATAGGTAAGAGTTACTACACAACAGTTCACAAACCTTTTCAGTTGAATTAATTGTGACTCATAATTTATTTAGACTAGAATCCTTTTCCATTTTGCACAGTTTAAATCCCTCATCTTTCTTCTAGAACTTTTGCCATTTCAGTGCAAAGTTTGTATTTCCTGATAACATCCAATCTGGTCAAATTTAAGAGGGCAGGAGAATGTCTCCAGATGTTTCCTCTGTCTTACCTTTTTTAGAAACACCTGGAATGCTGAAAAATGAGAGAAACGCTGTTGTTCAGAGCGGAGAGAAACTGACAGTGAATCCCAGTTCAGAAAGCCAAAGCGCTGAGGCTCCTGTCACTGCTAAAAAACCCAAGAAGAAGAAGAAACAGAAAGACAATCAACAGAAAGACACAAAGAGCACTACTGAGGGGACTTCTGTACCTGAGAGTACCGAATTAGTAAGCAGAAATGATAGTATACCATTAAATCAAACATTATTATGCGGACTATTTATTATTAAGAGTAAACGTGTGTTTTAGACTCCTGATGAGCAGTTGAATCGAGAGTTGGACTGGTGCATTGAGCAGCTCGAGCTGGGGCTGAAAACTCAAAAAACTTCCAGCAAACAAAGTCAGTACAACGCTACAAAATACAGACATCTATATACAGTTCATACAATGTGTGTGAAACTATTCTAACACAGATGACTGCAAAGACTGAATTTGTACTTTTGTCCTCACGTGTGTGTTTAGGGGAGGAGGCAACTCGTGCTTTGAAGACATTGCGTAGCTCCAAAGCCCCGCTGGTGAAGAAGAGGCAGGTCATGCGAGCAGTCTCAGGAGATTACAGGAAAAAGATGGAAGAGGACAGAGCCAAACAGTTTAAACTCATACAGTCAGGTAAGACAATGTCTGGTACAGTCATAAATATTTCACATAAGGTTCATTTGGCTTAAGAAAACATGTGCCTCTGTCTCTATAGCGATGACCTCTGCCCGGGTCAACACTGTCCCTGAGTGCAAACCAGTGTTCCACCGGCGAGCTGAGAGGAACACATCAACAAGCCAAACTGTCAAATCTCAGGAGACACACACTCCACACAGTCCTCAGGAGACAAATGAACATACAGGGATTGTTGAAGAAAGCCAAGGAGACACAAAATCATTTGTTTTCACTAAAACACAAGAGGAGTTTTGCTTTAACTTCAGTGTGTGACTGTAAACATTTACATTTAGGCATTTTGGCAGACGCTTTTATCCAAAGCGACTTACATTGCATTNTACTACACATTGATCACTATACATTGAGTATGTGCAATCCCTGGGATCGAACCCATGATCTTGGCGTTGGTAACGCCATGCTCTAACCACTGAGCTACAGGAAAGCTTAAACCATCCAGCAGGTTCTGTCTGTCTGAAGAATATTACGTAATGCAACATTTTAAACCTAATATCCACCTCACTTCAATGCTTTACATTCAAAAATGCTTTTATTCTTGTATCAGTTTTTGTGAAATTTTTCTGCAGTTTATCAAAGAAACGTGTTACACAAAAGTTCTGCTTGTGTTTCAAGGGTTCGCATTCCTGTCTGGACAGTCTTTAGACTTTAACTACAGTCTTCCTGTCTTTAGAGTTTTAGCTACAGTCAACAGTTCATTCTGAAGTTTTATTGGTCCCATAAATCTGTAAAAATTCCACCATAAATTTGAATGTTCACTCTTCTAAACCAGCTGATGTCACAGAACTAACTTCACTCTTCTAAACCAGCTGATGTCACAGAACTAACTTTACTCTTCTAAACCAGCTGATGTCACAGAACTAACTTCACTCTTCTAAACCAGCTGATGTCACAGAACTAACTTCACTCTTCTAAACCAGCTGATGCCAAAGTGACTCACATGAAATCTGAATCTGAAATCTAAAATTGTTAGAAACAAAAGCAAAAAAGACTGATCATTTTGCTAAGAAACTAGCAACTTGTTCAAACAACCTAAAAGTTAAAGAAACAAATGTCAAAACAATGTATTATTGTGTTTTTGTACTAAACTTTTGACTGTCGGTTTGGAAAGTTGAACTTGAACTAATGGATAATTTGATTATAATCGTTCTTCATAGGTTGTGGTTTTGATAAGGGCCAGTTAAGGGTCAAAGGTCAGACCTGTCACAGAGTTTGACAGATCATTTATAGAGCACACACACATAAGACAAGAGATGACTGGAAATGTTAGTGTTCTAATACTGCAGAAGATCTGAGAGTAATGCTGAAAGGAAATGGCTCAGGTGTATTTTTACCTGAGCAGCAGCTTGACACACACTGATGGTGCTCAGCCTGGTCATCATCTCCATCTCAGGCTACAAAATACAGACAACAGAAGGCTGAAGAGAAAAGAGACATTTACAGAGGAGCAGCTAACTGCTGCGGTTCCTTCTGTGGCCAGCAGATGGCGTGTAGACTATTGAAACATGAAGCTCTCAGGATAGATGCGTTTTTCTCAACAATACGTGTAAACATACACGAGTGAGAAGAGAGAGGTGAGTTCACGCTTACCCTCAGTGATCAAACCTTCAGCTCTTTCATTCGCTCCAGATCAATCTTCAGATCAATGTGCTTCTCTGTGGATTTGCTGGAGCTGTGTTTACATACGTGGACAAGGCCAATCAGATTCAGCCCTCATTATCAGTCTGATGGATATAGCAGCCAAATAGACCAATCAGAAGCCAGAAGAGGAAGACAGATGGAAGTCAGACTAAAGACTGAGTGGAGGTACAATCTTTCTCTGCATGTGTAACTGTTGCATACAGCATGTCTGTCTTGTGACATTCATTTTGTTCTTCTGAAATCACAACACATTTTAAAACCAAAAACTGGTCACAAAAACATTTGCCATATTGGGTCATATTTTATCAACCAAACTTTGGAGCTTGAAGCCTGTTTTTAGGGCCAGTTTGCATTTTTGGACAATGACATGTATTTCTCTAAATTCTTATAATAATGCAGTTAGACGTCTCATTATGTTCAGTACTTTGTTTTACACATCATTTTTGCAAAAATAATCTCAATGCAAAATCTTAATCATAGAGGCTTTTGTCTTAAAGTAACACGCACGCACGCACACCTACCTTGTACCTATGTTTATAATAATGTTTTAAATGTTTGATTATGATTGTTGATATTTAAATGTTGTAATAAAGCACTGAAGGTGCTGAAAACAGTGTGTGTGCTGTAGTTTCAGATGTACACACACCTCACAGTATGGTCTTTATTTCCAACAGCTTAGAAATAAGAGCAAACACAAAACTTTACAAAATTAAACTACATAAACAAAATTGACTCTGGTCAATAGGTCCTAATATTTTAAGTACAATACATCATGAAATGATAACAGAGTTTGGTAGAAACTAACAATATTTACATCTTTATATTCATCTGATGCAGAGGAAATTAAAAGCCTTAGAATATAATTTTAATTGTAACTTCTGTAAACAGTATATTTTACTGCAACGAGTTGTCATCTCTCATATTTTGGCACCATTGTGAAATCTGTTAATGGACTACAGTTCTCAGAAGGACTACAGTAATGGCGGCAACACAGACATCTCACTGGAGCACAGTGATGATGTCAAAGCAACACTGTTGCGATCTACAACTACAACATCATAAAAATAAACACATAACGCCATGATCGGTGCTGGTTGGCTACTGCTGTTAAGTATGTGATACTGGAGCAGCTATTGGCTGGAGTAATGTGGGCGGGGTTACGGATAATTAGGAAATAGGTTGGTTTCCTGTAGTTTCAGGAGGAGGAGTCTACACATCGTCACTGAGGCTACGTTCAGAATGGCGCACCGTCATACTACTCATACTAGTTTTACAGTATTCATGTACATAGTATGCAAGTTCTCTGTATGCATGGATTAACTGTTGTGCTCTACACTAAAAGAACAGACGCTGCATGGAGTGTATCCCACAATGCCATGCAGTCAGCCTTGAATCTTTGTGTGTCTTATAAAGTTTTATCAACTGCTACTTTAAGATCTACCAAACTGTAAAGAAAACAAACACTGTGAATGTTTGTATTTGACAGATTACAGCTGGAGGCCACTTGCTGTCTTAGAAAGGCTACAGTTTAAAACATGTATTGTTACTGATTCACATATTATTTTAAAAAACAGTGAACAGTACACAGCGGAGACCGCAGTGAGCGGCACACAGCGGTGTCCGCAGTGAGCAGTACACTAGTGTTCCATTCTGAACGCAGCCGGTTTAGACTGAAGTGGGTGTTTCTAGCCCTCCCATGAGGATATTAAGACACACACAGCTGCTGTGTGTCTGATAACCAGCAGTAGTCAGAAATCACACTGAAACATGTTTAACACACATCCAGAATGTGATGAGTGCTTCAGAATAACAGATCCATCATTCACTGCTTCAATACCTTCATTTTATCACCATCTCTCAGACTTCTATCACAACACACAACACGCTTTTCTCTCTTTTTTCACCGTCTGATCAATATTCACATTTCCATCGGTCCAATTGTGCCAGCCAGGTAGAGTTTTCACAGATTCTAATATGTTCTTCAGAAGCATCGTGTTATAACTCTGACCTGTGGCCCAGCACAAGCCCAGAGAATTTATCATTTGTTTTGTTTGTCTGAACTTTCTGTTTTTCTGGGGAAAACTGATTTTTTCATATTTGCACCTCTTGGTTTGAGACAATCTTTACAAATGCCACAATGCCACGAGGACGGCCACTCGAAATAAATAGAGAAATATAGACCTATGGCATAAAAATACACAACATCAGAAACATCAAACAGACACATGGTCGTGCTTTTCAAGAAGGAAAAGAAAAAAATAGCAATTTTATATAAATTCTACCTTAAACAATTTCATTATTTCATCTGAATGATCTTTTAGCAGCTCTGTAAATGTTTACGTGGCACTACAGAAATCAAAGGGTGTTCTGTCATTAAATACTTCATAATTTCATAACTTTTTATGACAACATGATGCTTCAAAGCTCCACTGGCTGAAAACAGAGGCTGGCAGAATTCTGTAGGGCTGCTAAACAGCTGACATAAGTGCTTGTGACTTCCTGTTTCTCAGCATCTTTGCTTATGCTGCATCAGTTACTGTCATACTGTATAGCACATACTGGCTGGAACACGGTCTCTCTTGCATGTAAACCCCGAATTAAAAGGCCAAAATAAATATCAGATATTTACTCTGTTCCAAAACCTAGTGAGCTGCCTACATAGGTTGCATCTTAACTGAACTACCTAGGATAGATTTTTCCCACTAGTTCTTCGCAATGCATCCATGAAGGATCTGCTTTAGATACTGCTGCAGTTTGGCCAACAGAAGGTATTTCAGAGAGCAGCATGATCATTGTGAAGAGCCGTCATGTGAGGAGGACTTCTCTGAGAACACAGCTTGTGTTTCTGTCCTCTCGGCTACAGCGTAAGTAAGGCAACAAAACTGTTCCAAACCTCATCATCATCATCTACAAGATCATCATCTACAAGATCATCATCTACAAGATCATTTCACTTTGTTAAACAAACTAAAAGACACTATTCATATGATCTGTAATTAATCAACATCAGACACCATTAAATAATATCAACAATCCCTCACTGCTACCTCAGGAGGTCTTGCTGTATCTTTACATGTAAGGCTTGTTTTTGTCTTTGTTTCTGAGACATTCCTGGTTCGAGTAATGCTGCTTCATCTATTATGAATCATATCTGTGATGTATAACAGTCTTAAATCAAAACAATGGTTGTGAAGATTGTCCATTTCTCCACTGCTGCTCGAGTGATGTACACTGAGGTCGAACCCACTGCTGCTCGAGTGATGTACACTGAGGTCGAACCCGCACCAGACCGTCACTGGGGTTCTGGGGGGCGTGGCTTTTCACAGCCACCAGGGGCGTGTCATCAGGGAGGGGGCGGGATTTGTACCCCGAGCAGCTCATAAGCAAAAATGTTCCAGAAGATGGCGAAGAGGAGAAAAGTGATGAAGGAGAAGATGAGAACCCACCAGGAACACTGTTTATGCAGAGACTCCTCGTAGCTGCGCAGGATCAGAAGACCCATGCTGATCCCCACCACAGCGCCGGACAGATGAGCCATGAAACTGGGCTGCGGCCCAGAGGAGGGGAGGGGCGGAGAGAAGCGCAACCATACAGCTCGGCCCACTTCAGAACTCACTGCACAGACAGACATAACGGGTTTGTTCAGATCTGTGCAGCACTGTAGTACACTAGTACATATACTACTATATATACTACAGCTGTGCAGTATGCATACTCTGCACAGACAGTAAGCAAATATTCTGCACGTAAAGAATATCTGTAAAATTTGCCAAAATGTTCAGTATCCAACCAGAGATCCAAACATCACAAATCATGTTTTTAATCTGTTAACATGGATATACATGTTTACAGTACAGTACAGTACAGTACAGTCACTTACTGCAAACAAGTGCAAGAATCATCCGCAGAAGCTTGTATGGACACTTCATACCCGCCCAGTTCTGAAACAAACACACATGTTCAGTTTATTCCCTTTATCCTGAGCAGTAGTTATTTGATTATTTATATATAAGTATCATGTTAACACATATAATCATCATGTTTTAAAGCAGTGTGTATTTTACTGTTTCTGCAGTGGTATGTACTGACTTCCACTGTAAGTGCATCACTGTAAATGAACAGTTGTGCTTGATGTTGAGGAAGAATCTGAAATGAATTCTTGTGAGAATAAACAGCACAGAGGAGCTTCAGCTGTTGAGTAGAGAGCATCACTTTCACTCGCACCTCTGTTTCATCACGCTGAGTCATGTGACTGTATGATTCTCTGTTTCATCACGCTGAGTCATGTGACTGTATGATTCTCTGTTTCTCTCTGTCTGTGTGTGTGATTACAGACTCTGTTCATTTTCAGGGAAGTTGTGATATACAGACTCTGTCAGGATTCTTGCCATCCGCCTGCTCTCCCTTTCCATTCATTCTGACAGAAGTCGCCATGGTAGCAGTTAGTGTTTGTTACCATGACAACGTTGGCAAGATGTGCTGAGCAGAGAGCGTAGACCCCTCCGGACCCGCCCACCACTGGAGCTCGCATGTCTGTGATGGACACCGTCAGCGATCCTTACAAAACAACAAACAACACAGCCACATGAATGTACAGCATCATATATTTCACATGCACTGGCCTGTTTCTGTTGATGAATTGAAGTGTCTTACTGGTGTGATGTTTACTGACACATGAGATGACTGTAATACAGTAAATGAATGTTTACTCTGTTATCACAAGAGACTCTGTACTGCAGTCCCAACAGGAAACTTCCTGATTTAAACTGACTCTCTGGTTTGTAATTACTGCACATAAATAGATGATTACCTGAACAGGTAAACCCATAACAGCACAACACATACAGACACATACAGTAACATACACCCACACAGTCACATACGGTCACAGACAGTCAAATACAATAACATACAGTCACAGACATTCAAATACAAGCAAAGCAAATTCTACACCCCATATGAATGCAAACATACATGACACATACATGAAATATTGACTTATTCAAGTCAACTTTCAAGTCAAGTCAACTTTATTTATATAGCGCTTTTTACAAAATGTCATTGTTACAAAGCAGCTTTACATGAATGATATATTTAGGCCGAGTACACAGCACACACAGACA